>JAADXX010000720.1:0-14382 GCA_023338025.1 Phytopythium oedochilum
GCGCGCCAAGGTGAACGACATTTTCGTGGGCGAGAAGAAGGGCAAGTTCGTGACGGAGCTGCCGGTGGACGTGGTCAACACGCTCATCTTCATGCTCGAGTTCGCGCGCTGCTCCAAGATCCGCCGCAGCTTCCTCGACGGACACGTGCCCGCATACGTCTTCGACGCCATCCAGCTGTAGGCAGATAACGAGGCGAACGTGCCGAGAGGAGGCGCTGCAATAATGCTCTGCAAGTGTTCGATCTGATAATGCACTATGTTGAAGTTGCTTTATAATCAGACGCACTTACATGCCAGTCGTGGTGTCAACGTTTAGCCGTGAACGTTTGTGAACTTTGGCGTACTTCTACTAAAAAGTACGTGCCCATCACTTCCCGAACGTTCGCGAACTACCGCATACTTTTACTCTTCGCCCTACTATCAGATACAAAACTAAAGTAATTTGCACCAGTGCGAGAGGTCCAGCATCTCAAAGAACAATCACCTCTCAGACTTGAGTCTCAGCAGCGCGATGGGGGAAGGCGACACATGGACACCACAGCCGTCGCGCAGCCGCTTAAATAGCGGCGCGCTGGCCACTCGTTCGTCGCGACAGTCGCGAGCTACATCTGCTCAACGAACACCACTTGTGCGTAGCCAAGGCGTGGCCTCAGGACGGGCGCTTCACCGCGTTCTTCCGTCGACTCTTCCTCAGCAGACCCGGTCGCGTTCTCTACAACCTCAACCATCCCAGCGGCGCGACCGTCAAAGGCGCAGCGAGGTCGACGACCGTGTGCGCCTAACTCTAAACTTCGACGGGGTCGAAAGCGACAGTCTGGACGATAGTCAAGGTGATGCTCAAGCGGGCCGAGGAGAGGAATGGGATCGCCAGTTTGGACTAGTCATGGCAACGACATCCGCTGGAGCCAGCGGAGCCACCGCAGAGAACGAGCAGCAAAGCAATCAAGAGTCGAGCCTGCGCCTCTACGCCATGCGGTCTCAGAAGCGACGCGAGTTGTGGAAGTTTGTCTTTTTGTCGGCTAAGCGTGAGCACCGGCATCTACCAGACGAGGAGTTGGCGAACATCCATGCTGAGTTTGCCTACTGCAAGCGCTGCAATTGTTCGACCCCGTTCAAGATCGGGCAGCACAAAGTTCTCGAACACATGCAGCTATTTCATTCGCTGGAGCTGTTGGAAGGCACCAGAGAACGGAACCTTGCGACCGAGCGCAAGCGGTCCGGCAGATCGATGCCACTCAAGCGTCGCCTCCACGGCGCCATAGACGCTTCTCCATCGGCGACGGCTGTGCAGCGCTCTTTGCGTGTCATTTCTCCTGAGCAGCAGCAGCATGTGAACCGGCTACTTGCGCGATGGGTTGGTCGCCATTTTCGTCCGCTCCTCATGGTTGAAGATGATGGCTTCATCGAGTTCGTGAGGAACATCACGGTGGAGTTGGGGCAGGTGAGAATCGACTTGCCGCGGCGGACACAGCTCCGAAAAGACATTATTTCCTACGCCAACAGCGTTCGTGAACTGGTGAGGCAGGCGATCCAGCGGGACTGTCACTTCTACTCTATCACGAGCGACATCTGGACGTCAAGAAACAATCGAAGCTACATCTCGTGCACCCTGCATTACGTCGACGAGAGCTTCGTGCCGAATAACTGGACTCTCGAGGTTCAAGAGATCCCCGGGATGCACGACGGGGCCTCCATATCGGCAGCGCTGACGAAGATTTTGCAGCGGTGGCCAATCCCGAAGGCGCATTGCGTAGCATTTGTTCGCGATGCTGGCTCCAATATGGTGAAGGCGGCGGATATGCTTGGCGTCAATCACACGTCCTGCGTTGCTCATGCGCTCCACCTGGTCGTGGCAGATACTCTCGTCAAGCCGCGCAAATCCCAAGCATCGCGAGGTACCGCAGAACCAGAGCCTGAGAATGCAGCCGGCAACACCATAGTCTACGAGGAAGACGAAGGTTTGGGGGAGGATGATCGAGCTCAGATGTCAGCGCTCCGGGAGCTCGCGACTCACGAGCTGGACGACTTCCTGGATGCTACATTGTCCGAGCTTCAACGATATGACATTGCTACTGTTAGAGGCATCGTGCAGACCTTTCGCGCTCTGGCGGTCTACTCAGGAAGTCACCAAAGGCACGCCATCGACTGTCTAAGATCCAAGTCGAAGAGCTCCATGTTAGTACACGAGAAGCTGTCGCGTTGAAAGTTGACTGCCCGACAAGTAGGAACAGCTGCTGGGATATGCTCAAGAGATTTATTTCACTGAAGCCCGCGCTTGAGGCCTTTTTCTCGTATCTTGCGTCTCCGGAAGGTGCCCACGAGTTCCGCGATGTCCACCGCAAGATCAAGCGCCCGAAAGCAGCCGACTGTCTCACAATCAAATACCTCCAGACTCTGTTAGCACCGTTCGCAGTTGCCACGAGAAACCTGAGCGGCCAACAGTACTCAACGGCGCCGCTGGTAATACCAGCACTCACCGGAGTCCGCGCACAAATCACTCAAACGGAGATGTTTCGACTGGACGCTGCAGAAGCTGGTGACGAGTCTTACGTCGACGACACTATTCTGATGATGAATGAGTGCCGCAAATTGATCCTGCAGCTCTTCGACTCGCGTTTCCCAGGCCTGCAATCATCAGAGCTGATGTGGGTGGCGTACCTCGACCCCAGGGTGGCAAAGCGAATGGCTCACCTGTCCGCTGCTGAAACACCGCGTGCGAGCGAGGCAGTCGTACAAGCCGCCGTCCAGCTTGCGAGAGACGAACATGACTCTGTGAGTCACACAGCATCAGGCACCCCGGGAATTATACTGTCGCCGGTGCCGGTACCCGTTGACGCTGAGAGCTTTATGGATAACCACATGTACGGCCCGGACATGAACCCCGACTCAACTGCTGATTTGCAATTGGCATGCGAAGACGAGCTGAAGCAGTATTTGCACGAAGCGCGAGCGGTGAAGAAATCCGAGGACGTTTTCCTGTGGTGGCGAGTAAACAGACACAAGTATCCAAACCTTAGTCGACTGGCCCGCAAATGGCTCGGAACGGTTGCAACAAGCGTACCGTCGGAGCGAGCTTTCTCAACAAGCGGCAACATCGTCACTGTGAAGCGTAGCTCTCTCTCCTCGGACTTGGTTCGCGATCTGGTGTTCGTGTCAGAAAATTCTCACATCGATCAGTAACAACGACATTTCGCGTTGGTAAGCACGTTAAATTGCGATTCACCTGCTCAGCGACTTGTTGATGAGCCGACAAGCGCGGCCGCGACGAGAATGAAGATGCGTCTTTGCCGTCCGCCGGGCCCAGCTCGGCCACGAAGTTGACCATGCCCTGCGACAGCTTGCCGAGCCGCTTCGGCATGTTGAGCTGGTGCTGCGCGCTGCCAAGCACAAACCGCGCAGTTAGTCACTAAAGAGGAGCGAGCACGCACTGCTACTGATTCGATAAGTCCACATACATACATCGTTGCCGTCGGGATCTGTGATCGCATGCTTGGTAGTCTCGACCTTGGTCATGGCGTGCACGATCTCGCCCACGAGCAACAACGTCCATGTCGTCTTGGGCAACTTGGTCACTTCAGCCGCGCATGCGCGCTACCTGGGCGATCGTGGGCTTGAAGATGCTGCGTCGCGGGCTTTTCGAGCTGCTACAACGCCAGGGCGAGCGCGCTCGCGATTCTTTTGGACGCCATTCTTGGGACGTAGCGCCAAACGGAGCGCGCGAGCGACGGCCGAAACAAAGCAGCGGTATGCCCAGGAAGCACCAAGCGCAGTCGTCGCGCTCGACTCGTTCGCACTCCTGCCACAAAAGGCAAGGAGTCGGTTGGCTTGTGGACCCCTCGAGCTCCGCGCCCACCTCTTTTGACCCTGTACTCGGCAGTTCAGTCCTTATACAAATCTGCAGATAAAAAGTTCGCGGCAGTTCGCGGTAGGTCGTTTGACTACAAGTAGAGAGATCCGGAAAAAAGTACAGTAAAGTACACGCAAACGTTGGCAGGACTACATGCCAGAGCGTCGGCGCGTTCGCCCCGAAATCCATCGACAATAGCGACCGTCCACCATCGTCGGCCTTTGGTGGACTCCCCCCCCCCGGCTCTTCGTCATTGTGTTGACGGAGACGTCGGCATGGCTCCGCCGACGTCCCAACGTACGTTACCGCGTCGGGGGGTTTGTCATCGGTGCCAGCGGCTTCCTCACGGACGGCCTTGAGCACGTAGACATACACGAACTACTTGGGGGCCGGCTGCTGGGGCTTGACGACCATCCTAGCCAATGTGAAGTGGTGATGAGGTTGAAGAACAATCTGAGTCAATTCAAATATGATTTGAGCAATTTGCCAAAAAACAATTGCAATGTATAGTGGACCACTATAGAAAATTCACTTGAGTTTAGAATGAACATATTTGCAAATCAGTTATAAAGAAAACCCTGACACGGTTTTAGTATGTGTTGTGTTTTAAATCGTAAAAACCTTCAAATAACGTCGGCCGACGCGTTTACAAAATAAAGGATGGGAGGTACTCTTTCGTAATTCAAGTAAAAAATATCCAATATCAGTGCATTTATTTTGACCTTTTTAACATGAAATCAATCCATTTAAGATTACTGTAAACATGTCGCAGAAACGCACTGTACCGTATTCCTATAAAGTCCGTACAATCGAAACGGTCGGAAAGCCGTTATATATTGGCGTTTGCCCATCATCTGGAGGGATTTAATGCACCTGGTTTTGTTGTATGACGTGGAGTTGGGTCGTACTTTGTAATGGCTATTTGAATATATGACATATAATTTGCTAATTACAAAAAGATACAAAAAATATTTGGGTTCAGTATGTGCTTGACATAAAAATGTATATGACCACACCGTCTTCTATAATAAATTGTTACACACCACATGTCCTGAATTGTGTAAAAATGTTGGCCTTATTTAAAGGTTTTCATTATTTATAACATACTGAAATCAGTAGCATTGTACTGCGAAAAAAAATAAAACCTCCTTTCGGGTAAAACCTCAGAAAAGGGGTATTCTTTCGTCATTATTTCTGGATACAAATTTCAAGTGAAAATATATCCAATGTCAGTGCAATTTTTTAAACCTAGCCCCATCTCTTTTTAACACGAAATCCAGCAAAATCCAGCAAAATCTAGTGCATTTAAGGTCATCTGTACTCTAACCTTAAATTCGCACAATTACGGCGGCAAACGACTACTTATCGTGTACTGATAATTGTTAAATAATTTTTTTGAGTAATCTATATTTATTGATAATTGATATCGTTTCATGCAAGCAATATTATAAATGATATACTGCATATAATGCCACAATTCAATAAATTATGTTTGGATCGCACAGTCACTCAATTCGGGTGGGATAAAAATCCGTTTTTAGTAACTTGCGCTGTTTGATATTCTTATTTTGGGCTACTTGCTCTGCTAATGTCTTATTTTCTGTAGATTGATTTAGGCATGAAAATTCATAGTTTTAGTCAAAAGACCCCGCTCATGCCGATACGTCTTCAAGATGCGTTGATTGTCGATGTTCGTGATACCCTCGCGGCTGCGCGAGTTCGTGTCTGCGGATGCCGAGGATGAGGCAGATTTACTGCCGTTGCGAGCGGCGCACAAGCGGCTCGTCGCGCGCTGCTGGAGAGCATTCGGAACGTCGAGTCCGTCAGCAGAGCGACGCCCTAATTCTGGTCGACGCACGTCGCCTTTTTGACGGGCTCAAGGAGGTAGAGCAGCCATTTGATTCCTACATTGGTAAGTGACTGCTCACTATTGTGGCTGAATGCATACTTTGACTAACATATTCATACAGTAAGGGTTTACAGCTGCACAGATGCTGCCGTTCGGTCGTACAGCTCGCCCAACTTGGTTCGCAGAGGCCAAAGTGACCGCCGCCGGAAGTTCTCGTCGCTTGCGCTTCGGTACGTCTCCTGTTCGCTGTTAGTCTCGCGTCCTACGTCCACTACTCACTCGATGACCACTGCCCAACCACCAGCCGGGGCCGTCGATCGTTGTTCGTTTGACCGGCAAGGCATATCGTCCATTCGGACGTCCGTTGTTTGCTGGGCACTGGGCACTTTCGTTGGATCTCCGTGGAAATTCGAGAAGTGTGGCGCCACGTACCGCGCACGCCAGCTCCCACACACACGCTCACCGTTGTCACGGCGGGGACCTCAGCCTCAACCCAGCAGAGCGAGATGGAACTCACGGCCTCCGCTGGCAGCTCGTCCGTCGATCTTCCCGAAGTTCAAGTGGTTAGGCGCCACTCCGATTAGGGTTGGTGTCGGATTTAGGGGGTCCTGCACCTCCCCTCGCCGCTCCACGACGACAGCTGCCGACGCGCTAGGCGTCGACGGCACTAGTTGGTCGCATCCACCGGCTCTGATGCCGTCGTCCTCGTCCTCGTTGCGTTCGTGTTCACCGGTCTCCATACCTTCGTTCGCGTTCTCGCGGCGCTCACCGGCCGTCATGCCGTCGTTCTCGCACTCGAGGCGCTTTCCCTCCCTCTGTCCTTCAGGCTTTCGCGGACAATCCTGTTGGCCTCATCTTCGTCCGTGAGTACTGACACCCACTCACGTTCGTCTGCGTTGTACCACAGAAGCCAAGTTGCGCGGGCATCCTTACTATACTCCAGGCCCGGACGTGGAGATTATCCACTCCCCAGCGTTTGAGAGTGGCGTCGGCAAGGTGCTTGCCGGTGACACGGCGCACCTGACAACGGAAAAGCAAGCGGCGCTTAATCCGTTCGTGAATGTCCTGGGTTTGTATACTAAACAAATCTCAGTAAATTACCCCCACCCCCACCCCCATCCGGGATGGTGCACACTGCAGCTTAAGCTTTTTATATGATGCATACTGCAGCTTAAGGACGTTTTAGTATTGACATTTGTATGTGATTTTTTACCCGATCCCTACCTATAAAAAAACAAGTATCGAATTTGTTACAAAAAGGCCATGGATCAGGTATACTTTAGTAAATAGGGGGTGTTTCCACTTGTAGAAATTTCCATATGTAGAAAATATAATGTTTGGAGGTGCACCATTCGTTTTGGAAGGTACAAGGGGGAGAGATCGACAGCCACCCGTTGCTTGTCATTCCAGAATCTCCGCAGTGGAGAGCAAGTGAGGTAGCGGCGATGCCGGCCCCCCGCGGAAAAGTGTACGGCGGAGGCTACGCGGGCAACTGGAACGCGACTTGGCGGGAGCTGCGCGCGGAGGGTTGGGCTCACAAGAAGGCACCGGGTCGTAGCCTGGGCGGCCAGTTTCGGTACGTTTGGCCCGGCGTCGATCCCAGCGACAAGGGTGGCGTTGACTACTTTACAGGCGCGGATGCAGTTATCGCAAACGGTAAGTTCATGCGCTGTTTGAAGTGCATTCCTCTTTATCTAACGCCACATGCACAGTACTTCGTCAGCGGGCACAAGCCCACGGCCATAAAGCGATTGAGGACGCTGCTGAGGTGGTCACAGCGTCATATTCGGCCCAGATTGCTGCTGCTGAGCAAGACGAGGCGGTGCGAACAGCGGCGGCCACACCAGGGGAGCCTACGGCTGCTTCTGCTACGTCAGCGAGCCCTCTTGTTGCTTGTGCTTCGCCGGTGAGCGCTCCTGTTGCTTCTGCTGCGCCGGCGAGCGCGTCTGCGCCGGCGCCTGTGGGACGCCCGGGCAAGCGCAAAGCTTCGCGGGTGCGCCGCGAGACACAGGAGTCGCGCTCGCGCCAGTCTTCATGGACGCGGACCCGGACACGCAGTCCCGCCAGCTCTTTGGTAGGGCCTTCACCTACCGCTCCAACTTCTCCATCGTCGAGTCGCGTCCTGCGCTCAAGACCGCCTAACATCCCTGAGACATCAGACGTAGCTCGCGTTCTCTTGGGCAGCGACATCTCTGACTTGGACGACGGCTTCGGGGACGGGCCACCCCAGTCGATGGACAAACAGAGTCAAGGCGGTAAGTACTGTACCGCATCCTATGCTGCATCCAATGCTGCATTTATTGACAACACGTTTGCATGTGATCAGACGATTATGGCGAGTGTGCAAGCGATACGTACGTCGAGCTGTTGGCGGATGGAGATGACACCCTGAACGAAGTCGCCGAGGGCGAGGACATGAACGGCAACTTCACTTTCGACTCTGGCGACGATCTTGAGGACGATGCGTTTTTCGACGATGACGACGACGGAAATATCCTGCTCGACGTCGCCAAGGACAACACGGACGACGAAGAACAGACACCGAACATGGCGGCGCAAGAGAAGATGTTCGCAGATGGGTTCCTGGAGCGGTTCGGTGGAGAAGGGGAGGTACATCAACTTGCAAGTTCTCCGCGAGATGGCCGACAATGGGTGGGAAACTCCAGTCGCACCAGAAGCGTACAACACGATGCAGACGCCGTACGAGCCGATCGTGAGCGAGTCCAGTTATCCAGGGCTCCGGCAAGGCTACTCCGGCCCGTCCGCAGATGCTTTGCGTTGAGGCGACTCGCCCGTGGCGCATATTTTTTTTTACTTCCTCCCTGCCGGACTATAGCAGCACATTGCCGTGTGCACTAATGAGTATCGACTCGACAACTTGGACACGCGGATCGACCTCGCGTACGCACGCTACAAGGCCAAGCGTCACAAGAACCGCGCGCTACGCAAGAAGACCAAGCGCGACGTCAACCACGAGCTGCACGGCGAGCCTCCTATCCTGCCGCACGAGCTGTGCCGCTTCGTTGGGCTGCTAATTGCGCGAGCGATCGCGCCCAACAGGGAGAAGCTCTCCAATCATTGGAAAACGGTCGATGAAGGGGCGATTGGGCGTGGCGCGTTCGGCCAAGTCATGTCGCGCGACCGGTTCATGGAGATCTCGAGGTGTCTTCCCTTCAATTCCAACCACGATGCGCGCTTGCAGACGGACCGTGCGTAGAAGATTCGCAAGGTGGTCGACGTGCTGCAGAAGACCTTCAAGCGCGGGTGCATCCCGCCGCCGCGCTTGTCGTTCGACGAGGCCATGCTGCCAAGTCGCTCTTCGTTCAACAAGATGCGAGTGTACATGAAGGATAAGCATCACAAGTGGGGAACGAAGCTGTTCATGCTGTGCAGTGCGACCACGGTGTACTGCATTCGGTACGATTTTTTCCTACGATTTTTTTCTTATACCGCATCATGCGTTTTACCATTGTCTAGCAGATCCTTGCTACGATGCATAGAGTCCTGCACCGCCAATTCGACACTGTGAGATGGTTACATTGTTTCAGGAAAATAAATTCTGTAAAGATTAATATATTGTCGAATTAAATAGTTTATTTTTCAGGTCATGTTATGTTACAAGTTACAAAATATTATGGGTGTCGAATTGGCGGTGTAGGACTGTATATGCAGTTTCGAGGTGTACTGCGGTAAAAAGGAGCACGCGAGCGACACACACCAGATCGACACCAAAACCGGACCAGCTGCAGTCGTCCGAAACCTGCATGCTGTGTTCGGGCCGAACGCGAAGCACGACGGCATGCGACTCGTTGTTGTTGATTTCAAGTTCCTGAAGCGCCTTCAACTACAGCTTTGCCAGCTCGTACAGACCGACATGGTGGAGGGGAACACGTTCGGCATCGACAGCCCCTCCAGGCAGGCGTACGCACCTGTGACGGAGATGGCGTCGACAGAGCACACGGACCACACCGTGCACCTCATCGACAAGTGGCGCGACGTCGACACGCAACCCAAGCGCCGCCGCTACACGTGTAAGGTGTGCCCCATCCTGCGCTGTAGCGCCAGCAAGGGGGCCGAGCAGTCGTCGCACTACAGCTCGGAGTGCTCCGCCAAGGGCAACATTTTTCTTTGCATGCGTGCGCACCGCAAGGTGCGCGGCGTCGCTATGATCTGCTGGGACATCTGGCACAAAGTGCGACTCGGACCGCGCCATCCGCATGCGCAAGGCGCCATCGTCCTCTGGCGGCACACTGACGTTGCCGAAGAAGTGCCGCGTCGGAACTCGATCTACGACAGCAACTCCATCACCAGCAGCGTCCTTGAGAAGTTGAGCAGGGCGGCAGGAAGGCCAACTTATGCCCACTAACCATTTGATTGCGCCTTTGGCGGGATGAGATCGTTCTTTTACCACTTAGTTTCATTATGAGCACATTTTCTTGACATATAGAGATCGTAAAATCTCTACGAACTCTGAGGGGTCTGATGATCTGACAACAGGTTCGTGGTTGGCTTGATGCATTATGCAGTATAGTTGAGACGATTCACTAAAACAAATGCAGGATTTGGACAGTACAAGCGAAAACTTACCCCCAGTGGTTCGTTTGGTATTCTTTCGGCGTGAAAAAAAATTGGCCAGACGAAAAAAAATATACATTAATCAAAATTAATTATGCTGCAAATGCACCGTAAAAAGGGCAAAATCGTCCGGTTTGGGGGGATTAAAAGTAAAACGGCGATAAAATATCATATTGCAAAGCACGGTACTTGTAGTAATAAGTCAAACAGTTGCACCACAATAAAAAAGGGCAACAATATTAACCCGTTTGCGATCATACGGTCCTTTTTGGACCATATCATGCACTTTTCAAAAAGCGGTTGGAAAAACAGGTGTGATATGGTCTTTTTTGCCATATCATGAGATTGAAGTTCGGTATAGTAGGACAGAGATGTCCTGTCGATGTGATGGACACAATTCAATACTTTAATTCATACATTTCCCTGTACTGTCTGCAAAAAAAACTCGTATCAATATATGATACAACCAATTCGGGGTGGCAAGTACAGTGGTTTGCGAGATGGTTTATTTTTTGGCTTTTTCATCTTAAAGTGACTGAGATTTGTATAGTATAATTAGTGACTTCGTTCGCGAACGGGTTAACAAAACGATGAAAAACGTACCGTTCTTGTTGACCACGTTACTTCATCTATATTTGATTACTGCAAAACGGAGAAAAAATACCATTCTGGTGCTGATATATAACGGAGTGAGTGGGAGATGTGTAGAACGGTAAAAAAAAAACCTTTGTTCACGAACAGGTTAATAGTACCTGATTTGGCGCGAAATGAGCGATAAACGGGCCAATTTTTAAGAATATATACTTTTCGAAAAAAAGCCGTACAAAACTCCCTTGGTTAAACCTAAAACCCCGGTCCTGATCAAAAACAATTTGGACTAGAAAATACGCAGAAGCTCTCAGTCTCAACCGTCCGAGACCCTTCGCTTCCTCCACACCAGGGTTAAAAATGTACGCCAGTAACGTACTCTTACCCGTTACAGGAAGGAGACTCCGCAAGAGCGGACTTCTCATCGAGCGTCTGCCGCAGCGCCTTGATTCTTTGCGCACCGGCGGCTTCCGCATCCTTGGCCTTGGCGGCGCCGCCGCCGGCAACAACCTCGATGTCTGTCCATACGCTGGTGCAGAGGGAAAAAAACGCGTTTGCTCTGGTCCCGTGGGTCAGAAAGCGTGCGTTGGGAAAAACGCCGACTGTGCACTCGTCCCACAGGTTTAATAGCTCGTACAGGTTGCAGAATCTTTTTCGTAGCGCCACCGCCAGGGGTCCGACGGGGCGCTTGGGAGTGCCGATAGCCTCCCAATGCTGCCACGCGTACTCGACTGATTAGTCAATTAACATAATGAAGTACATAAATAACAAACGTTGTTGTAAAGCTTTTGTTGGGAACCCCCACAGCACACAGGCGTGCTCCCAAGAACGGGTGGATGTAGATTCCGCACCGCCAGCGAGCACTCCGCCGTTGTGCTCTCGCAGTCGGCGGTGCGGATCCGTGGTATAGCCGATATAGGTTCATATGTCACGCTTGGTCTTGTCTGGATACGTGTTGTCAGTAGGCATGAGCATGTACATCTAATACATCGTGTCCACGCTCATGACTATTGGTTGATTTTTCTTGGTATTGGCGCTCGGAGACGGAGAAGAAAGACAAAGTCAGAGGAGCGGACGCGCAGTCTGGCAGATGGATGGGCTGTCGGACGGTCCATTCCTCGTCCCGCAGCAAGTTCCTCAGCATGTAGTTTTATAGCGGGCCAATCAGAGGGTACCACGTCGGGAGAACTCGACGTGCGTCTAGAACCTACCTACTAATATGATGGACTCTTAAATCCTACCTACAAATATAAATATCGATCCAACACCTACAAATGTAACGGGGGCGGCAGTTTTCTATTGTTTCTATTGCCGGTACATACTTTTAAGTACAAACTTCAATTTAGTTAGTCGCGCTTATGATCGGGCTGGCACAATTGAACGTCTTTGGCTTGTATACTATACAAATCGTTGTGATTCGAAACCAAAAACGGTGGTAAAAATACCATCCTGCAAAGCTCGGTACTTCTAGTCATTGGTCAAACTGTTGCACCTCAATATATAAAGGACGAAAATATTCACAAAACGGTGAAAAAAGCGCCGTTCTCCGATACCATGGTACCTCTGCTCCGTTGGAGTTCTGCAAAACGGAGAGAAAAGCTCCATTATGGTGCTGATATATGAGGAAGTGAGTGGGACGCGCGCAGAATGGTGGGAATTTCCCCCCTTTTGTCACGAACGGGTTAACTGATAGCCAACCAACAACCATTTCCAACGCAGCTCAGAGCGCACAACACACCATCGCTCAAACACGATGTACGTCTCCATCCATTCATTTTCGAGTGCTATCATGACTCATGACGGTTGACTCATGACGGACGGTTGGCCTCTTTCTTGCGGAGGAGTTCATCTGCAAGAGCAGATTTCTCCGCAAGGGCCAACCGCAGCGCCTCGATTTCGGCCTGCTGCTCGACGGTGCTACGGAGCATGCCGATCCAGGACTGGCGCACCCGAGGTGTCCGTTTCCTTGGTAGAGCCGCGGGTACAACATTCACCTCCGACCACTTCCTGGTGCACTGAGCGAAGAACGGGTTTGCTCTCGCTCCGTGCTCCAGGAAGCGGTCGTCGGGGAAAGATACGCCCACCGCGCTCTCCCACGCGCAGAGTAGCTCGAACAGGTTGCACAGGCGCTTCTTTAGAGAGACAGCCATTGGGCCGACGGGGCTTCTTGGCACGCCTGTGCCCTCCCAATATTGCCAGGCATACTCAACTGCATAAATCAGTACATTCGAAAAACTTACATGTTGTCGCTTCGCTGTGTGTGGGGAAACCCCACACGACGCACGCGTGTTTTAACGGGACTGCGCCCACGTTACGTGGGTGATGTGTGTGTAGAAGCGTGCAAATTAGACTCTGTATTGAAATGTACCAGGGCGGAAGCCCCGGAGTTCTCTGGACCACTGAATCCAGTGGACGGCGCCCATTGGCTGAAATGGGTGAGTTGCAGCCAATGGCAGAACGACTACACATGGGAGTCCACAGCCGTGACGGGACCGCGTCACAGGCTGCTGACAACCTACCTACTTATGTAACGGGGATGGCTCCGTTACACGTGTTCCCACTTGCGCAGCTTAGTAGACTGCGCACCGCCAGCGAGCTCCTTGTTATGCTCACGCAGCCGGCGGCCCGGGTCGGTGGTATACCCGATATACGTTTTGATGTCCCGCTTCTTGTTGTTGTCGTCCTTGATATCGGTGGTCATGAGCAGATACAAGTAATGCATGCTCATGACTCCGAAGAAGTAGAAGTGAGAGCGGAGCGAGCGGACGGAGCGAGCGGACGGAGCGGACGACGAGCGTACCGTCCGCTCGCGGCATATAGTTTTCAACGGCAAATTTCATAACTTCCCGGGCTTTCGACTTCAATATCGCTAGTTGCGCTCGAGCCGATCCTCAGCCGATATATCACTAGCCGTTCGCCGCCCGCTACGCGGGCGGTGAGGTTTCGTAGTGGTCAGTACACATGCTTTTTTATTTAAATGTATTGTAATGCGTTAATCAGTGCCACTTTTGCATCCCTATACGAATTTTTGGCTATACACGACGTTTTTCATTGTCACTCCGTAGTCTTCCTCTACGTCCGGGTTCTCGATGAGGACCTCGACCTTCAGTCTCGAATTTTTTTAAAATTATCCGTGAAAGCGCAACATGGATCTGGCTGTGAAGGAAGCACGGCGACGGCAGATAAAAACACACGTTCTGGACCGTCATGTACATGGTGTGGATGATGCTCTTGAGTCCTTAAGGAGCTAACTGATGGCGTGTCTGTTGGAGAGTGATGTTGCTGCTGTGTGTGGATGTTGTATGTTTTGCATAAGTACTTAGTGAAATGCGTGGCTGAGCCAAGGCATCAGATTGGCTCAGTCGTTTGGTGTGGGGGGCACTAGTCGGGTGGGCGTGGGTTCAAATCCCGCCGTGGTTAAAGTTAATTATGGCTGACCACCATGACCTGGTGTTTGGGGTTCACCAGAAGCTTCGCCCCCTGGAGCTACGTCCCCCACCACGCAGCGGCCTTCCCTTTTGCA
>JAADXX010000721.1:0-14364 GCA_023338025.1 Phytopythium oedochilum
CCAGCGCATTAGCTGGTGAGCTGAGCGAGAGGGTCCGAGTCCTCTTGCTCGTCCACGGCCACGACGTCGAACCGCCGCGGCAGCTCCTTGATCTCTGGACAGAGTGTGGATGGCAGGAAGCGGTCGTGGTCGTTGCAAAACGCGACGCGCTGCTGCGCTTCCTGGTTCTCCAGAGTCGCCAGCCGCGACCGCATGTCCGCGATCTGTTGTGACAGGCCAAGTCCGTCCATTAGCGCCAAGCGGAGCAGCCAATACGCGCTCCATCTTCTATCGGATACGTGTAGCACGAACCGTCTGGGCAACCTGCTGCTCGTACGCCATGCGCCGCTCCAGCTCGGGCCCGACACGCTCGTAGGACGCAATGAACTGCCGGTAGAAGTCTCGCAGGCTGCGCAGCTCCTGAAAGAGCAGCTGCACCTCAGCGAACGCGACTTCGTAACTGGGAGAGCGGCCGCAGACACCAACCAACACGTACGCCTCAGTCCCCGTACGTCCAGGATGCAGAGACAGCAGCAGATAAGGACGAACTGCGGGTAGATGTCGTTGATGGTGGTGAAGTAGCGGAGCAGCAGGCGGTCGCACTGCTCCATGTCGACGAAGAAGTTGACCTGCCGACAGTAACACCAACGCACACGATCAGCGCTGGACCAGTGGGGGACCCAACGCGCGTGGCATCGCACCGCAACGTCATAGAACGCGGCGGAGTGCTTGCTCCCCGGCTCCGTGCTGCTCACAACAGCCGCCACGCACTGTGAGCTATCCCACGGAGGCTAACTGAGCAATCCGGCGGCCAGAAGGACACCCACGGGTTGGAGTGGTCGCGCGTCAGCTCGGCGATCTCCTTGGCGTGCTCTGCGTGGAACGACGTGAAGAACGCGTAGACCGCCTCGATCCGCCGCAGCGCGTGCTCGTGCGAAGCCAGCAGCTCCTCGATACTACGCAGCGCAACGCGTGCACACGGACGTAAGGAACCGACAGCCCCACCTTGAAGCGACGAGCACCTCGCGGACACAAGACGCACTCCTTGGACTGCTCCAGCGCGTCCTGCTCGAGCGACTCGACCGTCTCGGCGTCGATGAAGTCGAACAGCGTCTTGCCCCGCTCGCCGCCCACCATCACCGGGTCCACGGGCGTCCCCTGCAGCTGGCCGAACACGCCGTCCATCTCGCGCAGCAACTGCGCGTTGTCAGTCCCGGCGACAGCCCGCTTCCTATCCAACGGCGGGCGGCCCCATCCCCACCGGCGCCTGCTCGAAGACCGAGTCCCTCGCGGCGTCGCGCGCGCTCTGCAGCTTGACGCGCGACGTCTCCAGCATCTTGCCGAGCACCTGCGGACGCGCCGCACCGCATCAGATCAGCTGTTGACCTCAACAACGCGACATGGACGCGCCGCCGAGCCACCGAAACGCCGGTGGCGCACATACACCGACGCGATTACGAAGCGCGGCGCACCTCGCACTTCTCGGCGATCGTCTGGACGACCTCGCGCGCCGCCGCCGCGGCGTAGTCGGCGCCGATCGACGGCTCCATTATCGCCTGCAGCGTGACGGTGAGAAAAAGACAACAGACATACGTCTACGAGTCAGATCTGAGGATACGTAAGCGAGGGTAGGTGAATCTGATCCATTGTATCTGATTTGGTGTCCAACGTTGAACTTGTCGCTGATTGGTCCGGATGACTGTATAGCGACTGATAACAGTATACGGCGGACCCTCGCATCTCTCAAACACCAATACATTAGAAAAATGTGTCCGCATACGGGGATGCAAATCCGGAGGGATCCGCGTATACTTCTTGGCTTTGCAAACATTGTTCTAGAATGATTGTCTGCAATAGAGAAACTCGCCGCGGCATAATCACGGCTAGACCATAGTTTATGCAAGTGAAATGCGCGGCCGCCATCTAAATTTCTGTGATGTCTTTCTATCCAATTCGGTATCGCAGGGTGAGATGCTAGCGGCATACAAAGCGCCATAGAAAGAAAGGACGACAGAGGGGCAAAAGGGAGGACGGACGGACGGACGGCCATCGCACCGGGCCGACGTAAAGCAAGACGACGGACGCACGTGAGGTGGACGGCATGCATGGCGGCGGGATCGCGCTGCTGGTCAACTTCTCCTTTATGCTGGCCATCGCGGTCGCGTTCCTGGTCGCGCACTCCAAGGTCAAGCGCGCGCGCGGCCGCAACCTGCGCGAGCTCGCGTCGCCGCTGCTGCTGCCGGAGTAAGGGCGAGGTCTCCGTTGGCGTCGCGCGGGGGAGGCGGTGCTCGCCTGTACTGACGCCAGGATCGGGTCTTGTGTCGCTGCAGGGTCGACGTTGTGGCGATGGACCATCGGCTAGACACGGCGACTCGGTGCGTCCGTCGCGTCCATCTCGCCGACTGATAACCCGACGCTGACGACGTTCTACGAACAGCGAGGCCGCCAGGGGATGCGCCGTGTGCGACGGGTGCTCGTTTGAGAACTTCCAGGACGCCAAGCACTGCGCTGTCTGCGGCGACGCGCTGGGAGGAGAAGGCGAAGCGGACGCGGCAGCGAGGCCGCGACTGGCAGACGCAGTGCTAACGCCGCGGCAGCGGAGAGCGAGGTGCGCGCTGGAGACGATCAAGGAGGCGGGTAGACGCACAGACTGACGCGTCGCGTGGTGCAGGAGGCGAAAGGAGTGGTCGCGCAGACTGGATGTCCAGGGCCGAATGTTCTGGTATCGCGCGGACGTACCAAAGCCGTCGGGCGGCAGCAAGGCGGCGCGACCAACAGCCGGCAAGGTGGTCAGCTTCGTCAAGGACTGCATGCGTCTTGCCACGCCGCCGCCGAGCGTGGATGGGGACGAAGACCCGGCTGGAGAGATCGTCGAGAGGGCCAAGGTGTTCTCGGACGTCGTACCCATGGAGATCGCCATGGCTTCCGAGGTGGACGCGGCTGCGCGCTCGACGGGCGAGACGCTCGAGTCGGCCGATCGACGCCGAGACGTCGTGCACTTGGCTCTCAAGGACTTCCCCACCAAGTACGCTCACTTCGTCGTGAACTCCGCGGCGCTGCTTGTGCCTGCCGAAGTCGAGTTCCTCAAGCTGTCGGTGCATCGGGACTACGTGCTCGAGGAGTCGATCGAGCACTTGGGCTGCATCGAGGAGAAGTACATCCGCTCCGTGCTTCGCATCAACTTCCTGGAAGAGAACGGCGTCGACGCGGGCGGGCTGCAGCGCGAGTGGTTCATGATGCTGAACGAGCTGCTCCTGGATCCGACGGCCGGGCTCTTCAAGTGCACCAACCAGGACGAGCAGGCGTTCTACTTGAACCCGAGCTCTCGACAGGACAACGGAGAAGATCACTTGATCTACTACTACGCGACTGGACGACTCATCGGTCGCGCGCTGTTGGAAGGGACGGCGTTGAACTTCCACGTGTGTGCGCCGCTGCTCAAGCTCATCCTCGGCATCCCCGTGACGTTCGACGACCTGGAGAGCTTCGACCCGGAGCTGTTCAAGAGCATGTCGTGGCTGCTCGAGAACGACGGCGTCGAGGCGCTTGAGCTGGACTTTAGCGTGACGGAGAAGCGCGGCGACTCGGCCGTCGTGGTCGACTTGATCCCGGGCGGGCGGGACGTGGCCGTCACGGACGCGAACAAGCTCGCGTACGTGCAGAGCCAAGTGGAGTACCACCTGCTCACGAGCGTGTCGAGCCAGCTGCACGTGTTTCTGCGCGGCGTCTACGAGGTGATTCCGCAGGAGCTGCTCATGGTCTTTGACGCCGAGGAGCTCGAGTACATGCTGTGCGGGTCGCCGGAGATCGACGTGCGCGACTGGGAGGAGCACTCGTTGGCGTCGCCGACCATCCTGCACACGCCGACGCTCGTGTGGTTCTGGGAGATCGTGCGCGAGATGCCCAACGCGTACCGGCGGCGGCTGCTGCAGTTCGCGACGGGCTGCTCGCGCGTGCCGCTCGTCGGCTTCAAGGGCCTCACGAGCTACGACGGCCGCGTGTGCCGGTTCTCGCTCAAGGGGATGCCCAAGACGGCGCACCCGTGCGTGCGCAGCTACGCGTGCTTCAACCGGCTGGACCTGCCGCTCGGCACCACGCGCGAGCAGCTGCGGGACATGCTGTACGCGACGCTCGACACGGAGCTTTACGGGTTCACGACCTCGTAGACACTGCGCGGCCGCGGGCTGGGGAGGAATTTATTATTAGCCTTGTCGTAACGAGGGGAGAAGAAGACGTCGGATCGATCGCATCTGCCGAAACGCACGCGGATCGGATTCTGAATTTTGACCATAGTGAAAACGAGTCTCGCGGATCTGCCGACGTGCGCCAAGGCGCAACCAAGCGGCCAATCGCCTCCGGATGACGGCGAGCGGCAAATGACAGGCGACTGGACAGATGGATACAGTAACTGAGAAAAGACACGTGTTGCTGCAACCAACTAAAATACTACTCTTGCAACAGACTGTTGGCTATTGATACACAATGACTCTTCGAACTATACAAACCCGGATAATATTGTTCTGTGGACCACATCGGGAGGCCGCCAGTTTCTTCGCAGCGTTGCGCCGTCCGGTTACGGCGTGTATAGTCGAGTTGGTTGCAGCAGCCGCCCTCCTGAGAAAATTTGGCTCCTGTTGCGTGGGGCGTTGTCTTGTTGTTTGTATTGGTCGAGGAGCAGCTGCACGAGTGTATGATTATGTGCCGAAGGCCGTACCGTATGCGTCACTTCCGGATTTGACTCGCGCCCAGTATAGCGTTTGTAGTTGCACCCGCCCGCCTCGCATAGGTACGATTTGCATCCATCTCCTCCTCCTTCCGCCTCCGCATGCCACGGCGATTCCTCAACGAGCCGCGCGGAGCCCAAGCGACCGGAGCGGCGACGCGGCCAGCGAGAACAGATGCGCGAGGTGGCGACCGACCTGGCGGAGGCCGCCGCGGGCGCCTGGTGCGTCGTGCTGATCGCCGCGACGCTCGTGCTCGTCCGGCGCGCGCGCTTGTGGGCGGACGCGCCGTGGAGCGGCCGCAGCGCGGGGAAGCGAGCCGTCGCGCCGGACCTACTGGACGCCCCAGGGTGCGTTGCACAGTAGCCACTCATGTACTAGGTCGCCGCGGTAATGCGCGGTGCTGACGCGGGTCTATTGGCGTGTCTATGGCGCCGGCTTGACTCACAGAACGGACGTAGCGGCGGACGATGCCGACGAGACCCAGAAGGAGCGCGCGGGGGCGGCGGTGGCGACTGTTGGCTGCGCGACGTGCGTCGCCTGCGGCTTTGAGAACTTTGCGGACGCGAAGCGCTGCGTGGCGTGCGGCGGCCGGCGGCTCGGCGCCCGCGCGGAGCAGGGCGGGAGCGACTGCCCCGTGGTCGTCGCGGCCGCGGACAACCTCCGCACGAGGTGAGACCTCAAGCCTGGTCTCATTGGTACAGTCGCGGCGCCACCTGACTGACACATTGCCTGCCGATCGATCCAGGAAGCGGAAGGAGTGGAGCCGGCAGGTGGACGCGCACGGGCGGCGCTTCTGGCGGCGGCACCGCATCGCCGGCAACGAGGACCGGTCCGACGGCTACGTGCTGCAGTTCGACATGGCGCGCGCGCTGCAGCCGCTTCGCGAGCCCGAGCCGGTGACGAGCGACGCCAAGGAGATCACGAGTCCGCGCACGCAGATGGCCAACGCGGCCTTCAGCGCGGCGCTGGGCTACCAAATGTCGGACGTGCGGCTCGAGCTGCTGGACGCCACTGGCGCCGACCCGATGAAGCTGCCGCACGACGTGTTCGGCTCGAGCGGGAACACGTTCTCGCTGGCGGCGAGCGTCGGCCGCGACGAGCTGTTCCAGCAGTGCGTCGCGCTCGCAGCCATGGACTTCCCGGCCAAGTACGCGCACTTTGCCAAGCAGGCGGCGCGCCTGCGCGCGTCGCACCAGAGCTTCCAGGCGCTCCGGACCCCGTCGCAGAGCTCGGGCATCCGCAGCGACTACCTTCTCGAGCAGTCGCTGGAGCTCGTCAACTGCGCGGACGAGTACGCGATCCAGTCGTCGCGCATCCCCGTCGCGTTCCCGGGCCGCGAGTCGGGGGAGATCGGCGCGCACCGCGAGTGGCTCGCGCGTCTGAGCAGCATGCTGGCGGACCCGCTCGTCGGGCTGTTCCGGTGCACCAACAGCGCGGACCGCGGGTACTTTATCAACCCGACGGTCGAGAGCGTGCTCGGCGACGACCACCTGCTGTACTACTACGCGGCCGGCCGCCTCATGGGCCACATGCTGCTGAACGGCGAGCTGCTGGACTTCCACCTGTCGGTGCCGCTGCTCAAGATGATGCTGGGCACGCCCATCAGCTTCAGCGACCTCGAGTACCTGGACGAGGAGAAGTACCGCAACCTGCTCTGGCTGCTCGACAACGACGACGTGCAGGAGCTGGAGCTCGACTTCACGGTCAACGAGCGCGCGCCGGGCGGCGAGGTCGTCACGATCGAGCTCATCCCGGCGGGCCGCAACATCCAGGTGAACGACGACAACAAGTACGAGTTCGTCGACCGCGTCTTCCGCCACGTGCTGTTCGAGAGCGTGTCGACGCAAGTGTGCGTGCTGCTCAAGGGCTTCTACGAGGCCGTGCCGCAGGAGCACCTGCTGCTGTTCGACTACCAGGAGCTCGACTACCTGCTCTGCGGCGCCGACGACATCGACGTCGACGACTGGCGGCAGCACGCGCGCTGCGAGGGCGACGGCGCCGTCGTCGCCTGGTTCTGGGAAGCCGTGCGCGCCATGCCGAACGACCGGCGGCGGCGGCTGCTGCGGTTCGCCACGGGCAGCGCGCGCGTGCCGCTCCTGGGCTTCCAGGGCCTCACGAGCGACGACGGACGGCCGAGCCCGTTCACGCTCAAGGTCGCGAGCGGCAACGAAGCGGCGAGCGACTGCGTGCGCAGCCACGCGTGCTTCAACACGATCGAGCTGCCGGCCGTGGCGTCCAAGCAGCAGCTGGACGCCGTGCTGGCCGCGGCCGTCGACGCCAAGGCGGTCGCCTGACGGAGACAGAGGGAAGGAAGGGGAGAAGGAGAAGTATAGTAGCAGCAAGTTGTTAATGAAGGAGATGAAGCGGCCAGCGGCATGATAGGATCCGGCGAGCAGCTCCATGGCAATCAAACTTCCAGATGGACGCATTGGCGTCATTGTTCGCGTTGACGCCTTTGTGATTGGCCAATAACCTCGTATGTATCCTGATAAATCCGTTTGATTGGTGGAAAATAATTAATCGAGACGCAAAGAAGCCGGTCACTTCTCATTCTCCATCCATCTCCAAGTCAGCAGCGATGGACGCGGAGCTGGAAAAGGCGCAGGCGCAAGCGATGGAGTTGCTGCTGCAGCAGTGCACGGCTGCGCCGGGGGACGCGCAGATGACCAGCAGTAAGCTGCGCGCTTCTCTCTCTTCGCGTTGATCCGCCTCCGGGCGCTGTAGACGCCGTGGAACGCGAGCGAAGGCTCGCGGACGCTCTTGTCGCTCACCACTGCCTTCTCTGTCGATGCAGTGGCGACGGGCGAGGCGAACGCGAGCATGTTCGAGCTCTTCGCCCAGACATGCGAGGACGCGAGCGCCGCGGTGAGTGGCCTGAGCGTCGAGGACGTGGCCGCGAAGCTCGCGGAGGCGGTGGCGGCGACGCGGACCACGCTGCGGGACGTGCGCGCGAGCGCCGCCGAGATCCTGGAGGACCCGGACAAGGTGCGCGAGCTCAGCGCGCAGCTGCAGAGAGCGGACACGACGGTCATGCAGATGCTGCACGCATCCGCGGGCGCCATGATTGAGGCGGAGGGGTCGCAGGGCGAGCACGGCGAGACGAACGTCGCGCTGACCGTGTCGATCCCTCAGGGCGGACAGCTCGCCACCGTCTCGGACGAGGAGGGCGTGCGCAACATGGTGGCGCTGGCCGAGAACATGTGCGGGACGATGGATCACGCGCTCAGCACCATCTCCAAGGACGAGCTGGACCTCGCGGCGCAGCTCTCGCTCGGAATCGCGCAGAAGCTGCTGGACGCCGGCCAGGCGCTGTTCCTGTCGCTGAGCAGAGAGGAAAAGCGCAAGGCGCGGCGGACGACGCGCGGCGACCGCATCACGATCGAGGAGTTGTCTACAGACGACGAAAGGGGCCTGAATGATGATGATGAGGAGGAGGAGGAGGAGAGGGCCAACGACAACAGACCGACTGGGCGTTCGAGAGAGGCTGTCCTTCTCAAGCGGGTCGAGGAAATGCTCTCCAAGACGCGGGACGGAGCGATGGAGCACCCGTACCTCGCCGGCGCGCTCACTGCAGCCGGGCTTCCGTTCATCGGGCTGGCGGTGCGTCCACGCGGAGGCTCCGTTACGATGCGAGGGATGCCTAACGCTAGTCTCTCCTTGCCTTTGGCCCCCTGCGCTAGATCCCTGTCGCCAGCATCATCGGCACCGGTCTGGTCGTGGAGAAGTATTACCCGGAGCACACGAGCGTGGCGCTGGAGCTGGGAGCGAACTTTGTCCAGGTCCGCGCTGCAATCCGCGTCCTCGCCCATTGTCTGCAAGTCTCTGTGCCCTGACGCGTGCTTTGCTGCCGCCACCGTCAGATGTCGAAGCTGTGGTTCCTCCTGCTGAAGATCAGCGCGCGGCAGCTCTCGATCGTGGCGCTCGACTGCTTCCGCTCGTGGTACGACTACGCGTCCGCCCACGGCTTCGTGTCGACCGGGCTCGAGCTCGCCTCGGCCGGCTGCAACCTCGGATGGCTCGGCTTCACGTACCTCTACCGAGCCGCGTCCTCGTACGCGACGCCCGCGTGATCGCTCCTGCTGCTTGAGATCCGCAGCCGACCTTGGCCACTGAAGGAAGATGGCTACACGGATCCCTGTCACTTAGGAATTGCTCCCGTCGATCAATACAATTCAATTTTGAATCGATACATTTTACCATTTTGGAATCCAGTAAGAGCACTGATTTGTGTCAAGTGGTCGACATAACCCCCATAACAAGCGGTTACGCCATCCATTGTGCGCCTCGGATCCTATTCTCGCCGCCGGCGCGCCGCTCGTGCTCGTCCCCGCGCGCGCGCTCGCTCTCGCCGCCGCCCCCCCAGTCCCCAACGACCACGCGCGGTGCTCCCTCGCCTGCCGCCTCCCCGTCCGCGCGTCTCCGGCCGTCTGCGAGCCGCTAGAACGCGCGCTAGAGCCCTGTCTCGACATTCCAAGTGAGAGAAAAAAGTATCCGTAGGATACGTGTGGCAGGCAGCATGGGGCGGCGCGAGAAGCTGGCGATCGACACGGAGGTGCCATCCAGCGTGTACGCGCTCGACCTCAAGAAGCTGAGCGCGCTGGCGCGCATCCCCGAGGCGGAGCTCGTCAGGGGCATGCAGTCGGACGACGCGGTCGACATGCAGGGCGTGGTGGTGAACCGCGGGCAGGACGTGCCGTTCGAGGCCGTGGGCAAGCCGCCGACACCCGAGGACGCGGCGGACGCTCGCGCGGCGTCCGCGAGCGGCCGCGGGCCGGTCGAGAGCGCGGCGGCGCCGGTCAAGGAGGTGCTGATCACGGCGGCGTCCAGCACCATGTGCCTCGAGAACTCGGACACGCCCAAGTGCCTCATCAAGCTGGGCGAGTACACGCTGCTGGAGCACATTCTGGCGCAGCTGTTCGTCGCGGGCATGGAGCGCGTGGTCATCATCATCTCGTACTTTGGGCACGAGATCATGGCGCACGTCAAGGCCTCGTTCCTGTTCCCCAAGATGAAGATCGAGTTCCTCAACCTGGGCGAGGAGACGCCGTACGGCCACGCGCGCACGCTGCTGTCGGCGCGCGAGATGTTCTCGCGCCCGTTCCTCATCCACACGGCCGACCACGTGTTTGACAAGTCGATCCTGTGCCGGCTCGCGGCCTTCGACCTGCAGGACTGCGTCGCCTGCGTGCTCATCGACTCGGACAAGGAGAAGCTCCAGGGCTTGCCGTCCACGGCCGGCAAGGTCGCGATCGGCAGCGGCCAGTCCATCCGGCGCATCGGCCGCGGGCTCAAGCACTTTGACGCGATCGACGCCGGCTTGTTCCTCACGACCGGGCGGCTCTTCGCCGCGCTCGAGATGCTCGCGTACGAGAAGCCCAAGTTCTCGCTGGCCGAGGCGCTCAACGTGCTGCGGCCGTCCTACGGACTCAAGTACATGGACACGGCCGGCGACGTCTGGCTCAGCATCGAGACGCAGCAGCAGTACGACGCCATCCTGGCGGCCAACAGCATCGCGTCGCTGTCCCCGTGGCCGGTCTTCGTCGCCAAAGACCCGATCCCGGAGCAGCCCCACAGCCAGAACGTCTTCCTCGCGGTCTCGGCGGCCGACGACGACTCGACGCTCCGAGCGGTCAACTCGCACATGCAGTCGGCCGAGGTCTTCGAGGGCTTCGTGGTCGGCGTGAACCACCTGGAGCAGGTCGAGACGGACAACGACGGCGCCGACGACGCCGACGACGCGCGGCAGGCGATCGACGTGGCACCGGCGACAGAGTCGACGCCGCTGCTGAACGTCGCGACGCCTTCTCCGTCCGCGTCGTCGTCGCCCTACAGCGGCGGTACAAAGGCGCCGACGTCAGCGACGAGTCCGAAGCTCAAGGTTCGCCGACGACGCAGCTCGTTCCTGGAGCAGGTGGAGGACTCGTTCGTGGTGTCGATCCCGCTCGAGGCCGTCGCGGAAGCCCACGGAGGAGCTGTCACGCCCCTCACGGCCGAGCGCAACGCGTACTTGATCGAGCTGCCACCTCCGACGACTCCAGGCCGGCGGCGCGCGTCGAGCAACTTGCCTGGCGCGGCCGAGGCAAGCTACCAGCAGTTTGTGCTGGCGGTGCCCGACTCGGACACCTTGTACAAGCGGCCGGGCCTGCTGCGACGCCTGTCGTCGCTGCCCACGTCGGTCAAGGACGTCGCGCTGGAGACGCTCGAGCTCAAGGACGGCGCGCTCGAGCTGCAGATCCTGGTCAAGCACCAGGTCCCTCTCGTCGGCTATGTGCTGCTGCTGGCGTCACTGCTCACGATCTCGTCGATGGGCGCGGCGCTCGACCTGCAGCGCGGCGTGGACCCGTTCCTGAAGCTCTTTTGGCGGTCGTCGGCGTCCTTCCTGCTGTTCCTGCCGCTCGCCGTCTGGTCGGTGCGCGACGCGGGGCTCCCGCCGTCGCTCTTCTCGACGCGCAACATGCTGTGGTTCCTCACGTGCTGCCTGTCGAACGCGCTCTTCCTCATGACGTTCCTCTGGGCGCTCAGCCACACGTCGATCGACCACGCGTACATCTTCAACAACTGCCACTCGCTGCTCATGGTGCTCGCGCGGCTCGCGCTCGGCAAGTACGTGTCGCAGTTCGAGGGCATCGGCACGGGCGTCGGCATCATCGGCGGCGCCATCACGACGCTCGACCACTCGACCGCGGCCGCCTCGCCGGACGTCGTGGGCGTCTCGCTTCCGGGCGACCTCGTCGCGCTCTTGGGGGCCGTCGGCGGCGCGCTGTACCTCGTGTCGGCCAAGAAGCTGCGCGCCGAGGTGGACGTGACGGTGCTCATGTGCGGCGTCTTCTTCGTGTCGTCGCTGCTGCACTTCCCCGTCTTCTCGCTGCTCGGGACGGACGTGGCGTTCTCGCGCGACCCGGCCGTCGGCCTCTTCGGCTGGCTCGACGCCTCGCGACTCGTCTCGGAGACGTACGTCGTGACCGTGTGCACGCTCGTCGGCACGCTCGGGTACGTGGCGGTCATGAAGTACTTCGACCCGATCGTCGTGTCGGTCGTCATGCTCGTCGAGCCGACGATCGCCAACCTCATGGGCGTCGCCGCGGGCGTCGACGCGCTGCCGGGCGCGCTGACGGTCGTCGGTTCGCTGCTCGTGATCGCCGGCACGCTGCTCGTGGTCGTGTCGAACAGCTCGCACGTCGACACGATCAACGCGACGCCCGCCATGGCGGCCACCACGACGGCCGCCATCCCCGCGGCGCTGTCTTCTCGGAGCGCCAGCGTCGCGCGCAAGCCCCACGCGCTGTAGTTGGCGAGTCGACCAAGCGAGAGAGCCGAACAGTATCAAGTCGACAGAGAAGGACTAGCAGGTCGTTCCGTTGATTCCCCCCCTATCATCATTACCAACGCTACATCACAGCACGCACGGTCGGGTTGGTTGTTCAGGATGGAGCAGCGTACCTCTCTCTCACTCACTCACTCACTCACAGCGGCAGCACGCGGTCGACGTCGTCCTGCGGCACGCCCGCGTCCAGCAGCTTCTGGCGCGCGAGCGTCTTGTCGAACGCGAGCTGCACCTCCTTGAGCTCGAGCTCGCGCTGCAGCTTGGCGCGCTCGAGCTCGAACAGCTCGCGCCGCTGCTCGCGCTGCTCCTCGGCCGCCGCCAGCAGCACTGCGCGCCGGCGCTCGACCAACGCGCCGCCGCCGCTGTCGCTGTCGTCCGAGCCATCGCGAGGCGAGAGGGACAGCCGCCGGCGCTTGGGCTGCGGCGACCGAGCCGAGGGTCGTCGGCGCGGCTGGCGCTCCTCCTCGCTCTCTTCGGCCTGCTCTTCCCGCTCTGGCCCCTCGTCCTCTTCCTCCTCGTCCTCCTCCTCTTCATTGTCCGCGCGGTTGCTCGTCGAGCTACTCGCGACTGCCGCGTCGTCGTCCTCCTCCTCCTCCTTCTCCTCCTCGTCCTCAGGCTCGTCCTCCGCCTGCGACGACGCGTCGGACGCCTCCTCCGCCTCTTCTTCCACCTCCTCCTCCACCACAACCTCCTGTTCCTCGTCCTGACCGTCCGCGTCGCTGTCCCCAACGAGACTGGCGCCAGCGTTGGCCGGCGCGTCCTCGTTCTCGTCCGTCGAGTTGTCCAGGTCGATCATCTCGACGGGCCGGCCGGCCGCCGCCTCCGCGAACCGCGGCGCCAGCGCGCGGTAGTACTTGCACAGGCGCAGCACGCTGCGCTCGACATCCTTGTCGGCCGCGCCGCGTTCGAAGGCGAGCAGGAAGCCCGTCTCGCGCAGCCACTTGCGCGCCGCCTCGAACTCGCGCTCGAGCTTGGCCACGCGGTTGCGCACGTCCTGCATGCTGCGGTGGATGCCCTCGGCCTCGAACGCCGCCAGCACCTCGCGGATGAGGCTCGCGCGCGACAAGCCGCCGCCGCCGCCGCTGCGCGCGCTCTTCCCATCGGCTGAGGCGCCTGCTGCAGCTGCTGCTACTGCTGCTGCTGCGCCAGACTGCCGGCTCGCCCAGCGCGCGTAGTTGCCCGGCGCCGTGAGCCACTGCAGCAGCACGTCCATGGACGTCTTGCCGCCCGGCCGCGCCGCGTCCGACTCCCACACGTTCGGCCGCCTAGGCCCGCGCGGCTTCCGCGGCGCGCCGACCGCCCGCGACGCAGACGCGAGCGCCTGGCTCAGCGCAGCCGACGGACTCGCCGCCGCCAGCGTCTTCGTAGCGCCGCCACGGCCGCCGCCGCGTCCGCCGCCGCGTCCTCCGCCGCGTCCGCCGCCTCGAGCCATCGCTTGTGCTTGATGGAGGTTTTTGTATGGACTTGGGTGCGGAGCGTTCGAGCGACGTTCGAGCGACATGATATGATCTCGACACGGTGACGTGATGTTTATATAGTGTATGTGGTCCACATAATGTTGAGCGCAGAACTTCAAGTTCGTGAAGAGACGTAACGCGTTGAACTGTGTCGGATGCATGCCCAAAAGCAGGAGGAGAAGGAGGAGCAGGAGGAGCAGGAGGAGCAGGAGGAGGAGGAGAGCGGCGGCCCGCAACGAGCCGGCGCCTAGAGCGGGAAGATCTTGTCGACCTCGGACGTGGGGATGCCTGCGTCCAGCAGCTTCTTGCGCGCGAGCGTCTTCTCGAGCATGAGCTGCACGTGCTTGGCCTCAATGTCGCACTTGAGCTTCTCGCACTCGAGGTCGAAGAGTAACTGCTGCTGCTGCTTGTCCGCCGGCCGGTCGGGCTGCTTGGCGGCCCCGTCGGCGTCGACCGCGCCCGGCCGCGGCATCCGCGCGAGCGCCTGCTGCTGCGCGGCGGCCATGGCGGCGGCGACGAGCGCCGCCTTGTCGGTCGCCAAGGTCGGCGCGCCAGGCTCGTCGCCCTCGACGACGGCGGGGGCGGCCACGCCGCCGATAGACGCGGCGGCGGCCGCCATGTTGATCAGGTCGCCCTCGTCGGCCAGGCCCATCTCCTCGTCCTCGTCCACGTCGTCCAAGAAGGCCGAGAGCACGGGCGCGAGCGCGTCGTAGTGCTGGCACAGCTGCAGCACGTGCGACTTGACGTCGTAGCCGCCCGTGGCCTTCTCGACCTCGAACGCGTCGCGCAGACCCGTCTCCGTGAGCCAGCTCGTGGCCGCCTTGAACGACTTGACGAACGTCACGAGGTGCACGCGGATCTCGGTCGTCGTCATGTCCCG
>JAADXX010000722.1:0-14334 GCA_023338025.1 Phytopythium oedochilum
AATGTGCTAACCTCACTGATTGTACTTGTACTCATGGGAATTCCTCAGCTATCGGCTACGAGATCGTCCGCAGTGCTGAAAGTACGGCGGATGAGACAGCAAGCAGCTTCGGCGGCTCCAACAGCGTCAAGGGGTCGACTATCAACGGTACTGTATTTTCGTGGTTCGTAGACGGCCACATGCATACTGGCAAAGCTCACCCTCTCCAATCCTGTTGCTGACTACGATCTTGCCGGTTCGTAACGACAACTACGCCGCAAACGTCAAGTGACCCATGGTGTTGCTCTTGGAGCAGCAGCCAGTCTGTTTTGACGACGAGCTCAAGACCATTACGTACCAGCCCATCCGAAACCAACTGCGGAAGCCTGGTTGACAGCCTCCATTACAGCCAGTCGAACCATCGCCACAAAATTCGAGATCGAAGGAACAACAACTGGGGCGACCATCGAAGCAGCTCTGACGCAGTTGGCGCAACCGCTGCAGTCGCACCCAACTTGCCAGGAATCGCACATGCCAACGCCTGAGACATCCAAGGAGTGGTGGCTGGGGACCTCCTCATGTTTCTACGGGACCCTCACCCACTTAATGCTGCCGATGCTGCTGAACAACACCTGAAACTACAGCGCGGGACAGAGAATGGAATGGTGGCGATCCAAAGCCGAGCAGCACGCGACCAGCACAACCCGTGTTCGATAGTATCTGCGGATGAGAGAAAAGGAACCAGTCAGACGACCATCAAGACGAGTCGACACTAGTGCCTCCCACCATTACCCGCAATGACCATGCACGAAAGAAGCATGGTGACGACGTTGCTGCTTCGTCGACGAGACGGGCAGTACTTTCCAGCACTCTCCATGTTTTCAAGCCTATGAAGCACCAAAACTGGATGCCGCTACGCTGCACGAGCGTCGCCATCAGGATTTGAAATCTGTACATGCAACGCGAACCTCGACATCGACCAAGAACTCCCAGAGAATGACAAGTGTCAACGATGTCCACTATTCTGGGCGGTGCCTGTTTAGGGAGACGCGACGGACGGGTCTCGCTATTGGAGAGCACGCAAAGCGTGACGGTTGAGAGCGAAAATGCGTCGGACGACTACCGCGCCGCGTGGAGGCAAGGCCAAGGCCTCGACGGTCTGTCTGTCGGGTGTTCCAAGTGCTACGGCCAAGAAGCCGTCGCGGAAGCGCATCGGTCGACAGAATCGCAGCAACGAGACGCCTCTCGTCGACTGGGACGACAAGGAGAACAACGGCGAGCAGCACGACGCGATCACCGAGTGTCGCCGGCTGCGAGAGCAGCTGGAGCGAGCGCTGGTCGACCGCGAGCGCCAGGAAGACGAGATCGTGGCTCTGCGAGCGCTCGCGAGGTCGCTCAAGGAGGAAGTGGAGGCGATGCAGCGACCGACTTGGCCAGAAGGAGCGAGGCAGTGCCCAGACCTGGGCCTTGGCAAGCCGCGCGCGTTCTTCAAGCTCGACATGCAGGTGGAGGAGCTGCGCGCAGAGAACACCGCGCTACGAGAGCAGCTCGACGGCTTGAAGAGCAAGCACGCGCGCCTCGGAGCGTTTGCCGACCGGGAGCTGCGAGAGCACCGCCTGGCCGCGGTCAAAGCCACGGCTGAGTTGCAGTCGGCATCCAGCCAGCTCGAGGAGGAGCAGGCGCAGTGCGACCGGCTGAGAGCGCAGCTCGCTCGCTTCAAGGCCCGAGGCAGCGAGCCCGTGCGCTTCACCGGAGCCGTTGGGCCCTCCAGCGTCGTCGCCAGCAGCACGAGGCAGCTCGCGAGGGCGAGGGAGGAGCTGCTGCTCCAATGCATGTCCGAGGAGGTCGAACGAGCGCCTAGACCGGTCCCCTCGCCCGCCCAGTCGACGCACCAGCAGCCTGAAGACCCAGCGCCACGAGCTCAAGACGGGCTCGAGCTGCTCGGCGCCGGCGTCGCGGCCCTCGAGACGCAGTTGCAGAGCCTGCACGCGTCGCTCGAGCTCCCATCGGATCCTCCTCAGCTCGAAGCTGTGGATCTCACTATTGAAAAACAATAGAGTAATTCGAGAGACCATGGGGAACGCGGCGCTGCGCGTGAACGGCGCGGCGTTCGTCGAGGAGCGCGCGCTGGGCGCCGGCGGCTTCTCGCGCGTGCTGCAGGTGCGTCGCGGCGGCGAGCGGTGCGCGCTCAAGCACTCGCGCGGGCTCTCAGGGGACGAGCTGGCGCGCGCGCGGCTCGAGATCCGCGTGCAGCGGCAGCTGCAGCACGCCAACTGCCTGCGCCTGCTCGACGCCGAGGTGCGCGTGGACGCCGCTCATACTAGGCGTAGCAGCAGCGGCGGCGGCCATGAGGACGAGCAGGTTTGGGAGGCGCTGCTGCTGCTCCCGCTGCTGCGCAAGGGCTCGCTGCAGGCGCTTCTGGACCAGGCGGCGGCCGCGGGTGCGTCCCTTACGTCTCTTGCGATCCATGGCGTCCTCTGCGCTGACGGACGGACGGACGCACAGGCCGCGCCGCCTTCTCCGAGCGCGAGTGCCTGCGCTTCTTCTCGCTGCTGCTGGACGCCGTGCAGGCGCTGCACGCGCTCGGCTTCGCGCACCGCGACATCAAGCCGGGCAACGTGCTGCTCTCGGACGCGGACCCGGCCGAGCCCGTGCTCATGGACTTCGGCTCGGTCGCGCCGCTCTCGCGGGTCGTGCGCTCGTTCCAGGACGCCAGGCGCGAGTGCGAGGCGGCCGCGCGCCTGAGCTCGGCCGCGTACCGCGCCCCGGAGCTGTGGGAGGCCGGCGACGTGGCGCTCCAAGGCCGCGGGACCGTCGACGGCCGCGCGGACGTCTGGTCGCTCGGCTGCGTGCTCTACGCGATGGCCTTCGGGCCGTTCTCCCCCTTCGAGGACCCGCGCGAGGGCGTGCAGCAGCTCGCCGTGCTCCGCGGTGACGTCCGCTTCGCGTCGCCCAGCGCCAGCGAGTTCTCGCCCATGTTCGTCGCGCTCGTGCGCTGGATCCTCACGCCAGACGCCGCCGAGCGGCCGACGCTGGACGGCGTCCGCCAGTGCGTGCGCCAGCTGCAGGTCATCCCGCCGGCGCCGCTGCGGCGGCTGAGCAGCACCGTGCCGCCCATGCAGCTAGTGCGGCAGCTGTCCAAGCAGGAGAGCTGGGCCGACTTTGCGGCGTTCGGAGCCGCGACAGACGGAGACGCAGCGAGGGAGGAAGACGACGCGCAGTCTGCAAGTCCGCTGACGTCAACGGCAGCGAGGGAGGAGGAGGACGACGACGACCCGCTGCGACGCCGAGCGCTGTCCAAGTCGGGCCGGCAGATGCTCATGCACGCTCTGAGCGACACGTCTATTGCCTGAAATGGTACATTCCTCTTCCTCCTCCTTGTCTCGTACTGGCGCTGTCGTTCGGACTGTCGTCACAGAGCGGCGAGCCGCTGGAAGTGCAGCATCCGCAGCGGCGTCTCCATCGACACGGTCGGGTAGAAGCTCCGCAGGACGGACAGCACCTCGTCCGCCGTCTGGAAACCCGACGCGACCAGCGTGGACGAGTCGGCGGCACGGAGCGAGCGCGTCTCGACTCGGTCGACTCGGAGAACCGCGAAGCGCCGCCGTTGACTGCGACTGACGCCCTCGTCCTCTTCGCTGCTCGTGGTGGCGGCGACGACCGAGTGCGGGAAGATCCGCGCCAGGTCCGAGTTCCCGTCGTCCTCGGCGTCCGACTCGAGCCGCATGGTCACCAGCTTGTCGCCCGAGAGGATGCTGTCGACGAGCGCGGCGTTAAAGTCGAGCCGAGGCAGTTCGCGCGCGCTCCAGTCCACGCCCAACAGCGCCGCGCTGGCCGAGCGCGCGTCGGCGGTCAGCACCGCGTGGAAGAGCAGCAGGTCCTGCGCGAACCGCGCGTTCATGTCGATCCACGGACGCACGACCCTATCGATGACAGCACAGCGAGTGAGACCGGCTGGAACGAACGGCCGGAGCGGTCGGTGCTGCACCTGACGACGTCGGCCGCCTCCTGCGCCGACTGTGCGTGCGGGTCCTGCGCGATCAGCCACGCGACCACGACGGCCGGGGAGCGCGACCGCCCGGCGATGCTGCGGCACGGACACCACGGTGAGACCGCGTCCTCCTCACCTAATGCACCTCAGCTAGCTATCCAACAGCGGTGTACCAGTGCACGAGCACGTTCTCGTCGCGGCTCTCGGCCTCCTCGCTGCTCACAGGACGTCGACCGGTCAGTCTGCTTGGTCGAGAACATGTCCTAGGACTCCGTAGACTCCACGCACATGGCCCGACGCAGAGTATCGAGGATGGCGGGGAGCTTGGCGAGCAGGTCCTCGTCCAGCGCGTCCTCGAGCCGCAGCGTCGTCCGGACGACTCCGTCCGCTTCGTCGTCCAGTTGGGCGACGAGCCGCGCGTCCCCATCGCCCAGCAGCGCCAGCACGCGGCCGATACGCGCGCGACGCAGCGCTGGAATGTTCGCGGCCGCGTCCACCGACCCGAGGAACACGCGGCCCGCCACGTGCATGGGCTCGTCGTCCAGCGCCTCTTCGACCTCAAACTCCTCCTCCTCCTCTTCATCAGTCTCTATCTCTTCGACCACGGCGTCTCCGTCGACGAGACCGACACGCACGGCATCCGCACGAGCACCGCCGTCTTGTCGGTCGTCCCCAACGGCCGGGAAGGCCTCGTCGGCGCGCCAGACGGCGTCGTTCGCCGCGCTGGTCGTCATGTTCGCGAGTGCCATTGCGGTGATTGCGTCGATGATTCGCTAATAAACCTGTCTGAACGCATACCGTCTCATTCTGTATGCAAGGTTAATAAAACCGGTATTGTACCCTTTTTGCGTGAGCGAGTCCTATACTTTGTTCGTGCACGGTACGGCGTCCGCGACCGCACCGCCCTCAAAAGGCTCCGAACGCCTGACACAAGTCGCTCGCTGTCCATTCTCGGCGTGCGCTGCTTCGGCGGGTTCTCGTCGCTCGCTCGCTGCGCATCCGGGGCCGGGCGCGCGTCGAGGGCGCGCGCAGGAGAAAGAGGGGGCCGAGAGCGTCCGGGCGCGGCCGGCGCGCGCGCGAAAGGCCCAGTGGTTCGCGCGGGAGCCCGATCGAGAGCGACAGTCAAGCCGACTGGTCCGTCGGACGCCATGAACGGCGCGCAGGACGAGGTCGAGATGGCTCGCATGTACGAACGCATGGAGCAACTGCGCGTGGCAGAGACGGCGGCGGCTGCGCGTGGGGAGGAGCAGGAGGAGGAAGAAGAGGAGGAGGAGGAGGAGAGCGGGTCGTCGGACGGAGAGCTGGGGCAGGACGGCGCGCTGTCGAGCGGCGACGACGACGAGGACGACGAGGACGACGAAAACGACGTGGAGGGGGAGAGCGAGGAGGAGACGAGCTGGATCGCGTGGTTCTGCTCGCTGCGCGAGAACAGCTTCCTGTGCGAGGTGGACGAGGACTACATCGAGGACGACTTCAACCTGACGGGCCTGAGCGGCATCGTGCCGTACTACGACTACGCGCTGGACATCATCCTGGACATCGAGACGCCGAGTGACCAGAGCCTGACGCAAACGCAGCAGGAGATGGTCGAGTCGGCCGCCGAGATGCTCTACGGCCTCATCCACGCGCGCTACATCCTCACGACCAAGGGCATGGCCGCCATGCTCGACAAGTTCCAGAACGTCGACTTCGGCCGCTGCCACCGCGTTTACTGCCAGGGGCAGCCCGTGCTCCCTGTCGGGCAGTCGGACGTGCCGCGACACACTACCGTCAACGTCTTCTGCCCAAAGTGCCGCGACATTTACTTCCCAAAGTCGCAGCGCGCCGGCCGTACGTCGCGAGCTGTCGCATGCTTTGAGTCGTCGACTGTACTAGCTGTAGCTAACGCTCCGTTCCTTTCTTCCGCTTGTGCAGAGATTGATGGCGCGTACTTCGGCACGACGTTCCCGCACGCCTTCCTCATGACAAACTCGCACCTGGTGCCGGCGCCGCCCGCGCAGACGTACGTGCCGCGCGTCTTCGGCTACAAGATCCACAAGACTAGCGAGTACTACACGGGCCGCAAGAAGCTCGTCGGCTCGGGTCGCGACCGGGAAAAATACCGGAAAGCCATGACGCTCATGGACCGGTACAAGGCCGGCGGGCAGGCGCAGCAGGAGAGGTAAGCGAGCACTCTCGGACAAGTAGCAGCGAGGCGGATGGACGGACGGACGGACGGACGAGAGGTAGGAAGCGAGATACAGTGGCGTGAGTAGGACAAAGCGAGCGAGAGAGGGCTGGCGATGCTGGCTGGACGAGTAGCCGCGGCAGTTGATCGGCTGCAGGGTAGACGCAGCGACAATGCACGACAGATATGTATAACCAACCGGCTCGCGTCTTGAGTCTTCCTGGGCTTTCCGCTGGTTATGCACCCGCGCCATCGCTACGGCGCGGGGAAGATGGCGTCGACCTCCCATTCGACGTGGCCGCGCGAGTTCCGGAACAGGCGCAGCGAGAAGAAGCCCTTGCGCTGCGTGGCTAGCCACCCGCTGATAGAGTTGAGCGTCAGCGCCTCGGCGCTCAGTCGGTGGCCGGCAGGGTCCCTGCGTGGCGGGAGTCGACCCTCCGCCTTGGACACTGCGTGGCAGTAGAGCTCTCGCAGCATCGACGGCGACATGATGCGCATGAGCGGCAGCGACTCGGCGAACGACGCGGGGTTCTCCGTGTCCAGCAGCGCTGTGGGTCGGAACAGCGGGCTAACCGCGACTCGGACAGTCAGTCGCAGGTCCGGATTGTCCAGGTCGCCTAGGTCCATGAAGACGTTCGCCTCTCGCTCGACCTTCGCGACTCCGCGGGAAACAATCGACCCGACAGACGCGACTAGCGCCACGTGCTGACACTCGAACGTCTCCATGCTGTCGTGGAGTTGGCGGAGTTGACTATCAGTCAGGAGCGAGACACGAGTCGTCAGTCAGAGGGAGGGAGGTATCCATTTCTACATTCGATGGCAGGAACTCACCGGAAAGAGAGCGGCAAGACGGCAAACACTCTCATGAACGCTTCCGCGTCGCTCGGCAGCGAGTTTGTCGGGCTGTACGTCTTCACCACGTCGCCTTCCAGGCAGCTCTCGCCCCGCGTCTTGACCGCCCCGTTCTTGGCCCGTTTGTTCACGTCGCGAGCGAAAAACGCATTCAGCCGGCACTCTTCGACACCAAGAAAGGGCGAGATATCTCTCTTGAGGCGCAGAACCGAGAAGCTGCTGGTCGCGACGTGCTGGATGGGTTGCTTGCCGGTCGACCCGAGCACGACCCACTGCAGCTTGGTCGCCATGAAGAAGTTGCCAGCCACCAGTGAGCGAAACACATTCGGCTGGGAGCACTCCTCGATGAGGATGACCAGCTCGTTCGACGAACTGTTGTCGATCGCTTTGACCCAGCGGTACTCGGTGGCGACGTCGTCGCTGCTACTGTCTCCTTGCTCTGTTGATGGCTCGACGCTGTCCAGTCGTCTGCGCACCCGACGGCGGCAAACCTTCCCAACGAATGACAGCACGCCGACAAAGTCGAAGTACAGCCTCTCGCGGTCTTCCATGGCTTGCTCGCTCCAGAACTGCGCGTTCAGCGTGCTCACGAACGAAAGATCCACCCAGCGCGGCGTCTGTCGACCCGTTGGCTGCTTGCTCTCATCTTGCTCGTCATCACTGATCTCCATTGGGATGGGAGCCGGGATGACTTGAGACGCTTGAAGCATCTTCCAGTACTTCTCTGCTCGATCCCGTTGCGTTCCACGCCCAAAGACAATCGTTAGCACCGGTTAAGCCAGCAACGGACAAAGCATCAACTTGCCAGGAACGCGAAAGACGCTGCCAGCAGAGTTGTGCTCGAAGAAGTAGACCGGAGGCGCGTCCTTGTGCGCGTTATCGACAACGCGTGGTAGAACCACTTTGTAGTCCCGCAGCTGGACGAGGTCGCCCTCTTGCAGACCCAGGAAGCACTTGGCGCACATGGATCCGTAGAACGCGATTTCCACAACCGAGGTGCGATCAACTAAGCACATAAGCGACTGTCAGTCGTAAGGCCAGTCGCAGTAGAAGCAGCAGCAGCAGCAACGCACCGAGGACGATGTGGAACGCGAACGGGAAGTCACTGGTCACGTTCGGATCCCCCAGGTGGGCGACCTTTGATTTGACGCGGACTGTCCCGACCATTGGCGGCAGCGGCTCTCGGTTAGGCTCGCTTCCCGCAGCGGATACCGCCGCCGCCACCTCGCGAAGGGTGTACACCTTCGGGAACGACTTGGTGAACAGACTTGGGCACTCGTTCAGCTCGCGCACCCACTCGACGTTGCTCAGTCCTTCCGGGACCGCGTCTAGCTCGCCAGACGGCGACCAGTTGTTGCGCTTACCGGCGAAGCTGCCTGCGCGGTCGAGGCTGTAGTGGTCCGAGCTCAGCGGCAGGTAGTACCGGCGGTCGCTCGCGAGCGGCACGAGCGCCACCTCGCGCTCGTGGTCGGCCGAGATGAACTCGACGCCGTCGCTGGCCGTGACGTCCTCGGAGCGTGGACGCACGATCTTCTTCTTGACCTCGGCCGCGTGCCTAACGAACTTGAGCTTGTGCACGACGCAGACCCGCTGCTGCGCGGCGCCGTCGGCCGAGTCCTTCTCCAGCGACTCGAACTTTGAGATCTGCGCGACAGCAGCCGGTCAGCACCGATCCGTGACACGGCTATCGCAGGTGGAGACCGCGCTGGACTGGGCACCGACCGAAATGACGTCGAGCGGCTGCAGCCGGCGCTTCCACACGAGCTGGTTGAGCGCCGGAGACAGCAAACACTTCATCTGCAGCATGCATAGAGCAGTAACCCCGTAAGGCGCGCGCTCGTCGACGGCCGTGGAACCGGCAAGCGAGCGCTCACCTTAAGCTGTCCGTCGCTCACGAGCAGGTCGAACGCGTCGCGGTCCATGGCCGACGCTAGTGCGGGGCCGACCCAGCGCTTGAGCGCCGGGTCCACCAAGTCTACAGCGTGTCACGACGACATTGGCAGCCCGGTTACACATCGGTTACTGTCGAGTCCGCGGCCTCCGAGAGCGCTTGCCGTACGCCGGTAGACGCCCAGCACCTGCACGAGCACGCCGCCCGTGACGACCGACCCGTCGAACAGCCGCTTGACGCCGTCCGCCGTCAGAGCCGGCAGCGCCGCGCGCCGCCCGTCCCGCGCCATGCTCCCGAGTCCGCAACTTGCGCTTTGATCATCTGAGGGGTACGCGTACCCCTGTGTACCCCCTCCCGCCATAACTTTTTGTCCCGATTCAAATTTGAACGCGACCGCCGACTGCGAGGGACGGACGGCGGACGGCATGGCGCCGGCGACCAGAGCGGCGCGGCGCGTGGCGTTCGAGGGCGCCGAGTACATTGAGTACGACGCCGAGCAGCCGGCGGTGGTGCGGCTGTGTGGCGCGGGGCCCTCGGGCGGCGCGCTCAGCACCAAGCTCGAGTGCGAGGCGCGCGGACTCGGCGAGGCCGCGATCGCGGCGGCCGGCGGCAGCGCCGAGCGCGCGCTAGAGGCGCAGCACGCGGCTGAGGCGCGGCGGGTGCTGGCGCAGCGCGGGTTCTCCCCACTGGTCGACGGCCTGCGCGCGCTCCAGACGCAGCTGCGCGCCGCCGACCTGCTGCTCGCATGCGCGACGCTCATCGCGTCGCTGCCGGAGGACGTGGAGGCGGACGGCGGCGCGCTCGACTCAGTACTGCCTAGTGACTGGTGGACGCGCGACGCAAGTGACCCGAGCCTGCTGCGGCGCGCGCAGCTGGCCAAGAAGGAGGTCGAGGGCCGTGTAGACGACTGCTACGCCTTCGGCCGGCGCTTCGTCTCGGCCGAGGCGTTCGTCGACTCGCTCGAGCGCAGCGAGGTGCTCGAGATGGCGCGCGAGCGGGGTCTTGAGCTGCCCGAGGTGGACGAGGAGGAGAAGGCCGCGATGAAGATCCCGGACAGAGGACTGGTCGCGCTGAGAGGCCCCGGCGCGGGCAAAACGCTCAAGCAGCTGACGCTGCGCGAGCTCGTCGCCGAGGCGCAGGAGCACGGGATCGACGTGGAGGGCGAGCGCGACAGCGGCGCCAAGAAGTCCAAGCGCGCATGGATCGACGTGCTCAAGGTGCGTGGCGCGCACTGCTCGTGACCCGCCGAGGCTCTGCGTGCCAACTTGCTACCGTGAACATGCAGCCTCTCGTCCACGAAGACATGCTCAAGATCCGGGTCCTCATGAGGGAAGAGGTCATGCTGCGCGAGCTCGTGGCCAGCGCGATCGAGCGCGAGGCCGCCGAGGCGCAGCTGAGTCGCGTCCGGACGCTGGTCCAGGCGCTAGTCAAGCAGGTGCAAGGCGACCAACCGGACGCCGAGCCCGCCGTTGACGCGTCCAAAGCGCCAGGACACGGGGCAGCAGTGGACAAGCAGTCTACTGACAGCGGTGGCCGCCTCGACCGGTACTTTGAGCAGCTCGTGGCCGCCATTCAGCCGCCATCAGAGTGAACCGTCGGTCCTCAAGCCACCGATGCCGCTGACGCGATCGCGGCGACAGCGCATGTCGTCTGGAATGGCAAGGGCGGCGAGTACCAGTGCGCACACCAGGGCTAGCCACTCGCCCACTCGTTCGGCCGCCACCCGACGTGTACGTACACGCTCTCCATGTTCAGATCGGCAGGTATTTATACTCGCAAATACAGCCACCAGCTTCAAGCCCATGGCCTCTTGAGCGACCGGCGGTGCGCATGCTGACTGCTGTTTCCACCGCAATCCAAGGTATTTTCGGCGATGCATGACGCGGTATGTGAGCCTTCGCGCAAGGTGGCCGGTATAAATACCGCCGGCACCCGAATGCTATTTACCGAGCGGTCCGCAGGACCAGCAGCGGCGGCGTCGAGACACGACACTGGCCAGCGCGAGCCAAGCGCGTGCGCGAGCCACTCGGCCGGCGAATGAAGTAGCGCTCTGCCGCGTCTTGCTCCGCCGCGCCTGCCCCGAGTCCTCCTCCTCCTGGGAGGGACATGTTCTCGCTCCCCCGGCGGCAGTCCACGAGCGCGCTGCCGTCGCCGTCGCCTGCGCTATCGAGCGAATCGACGGACAGTTCTCGCAAGCCGACGTACTCGACGCTCCGTCCTGCTGCGCTCTCCGCTTGTCAGTCGTCACCTACGGTCGACAGAGAGCGCGCGGCTGCAGTCACAGCAATTACCAAGAACAGCAGCGACAGCTTGAAGGCGTCGATGGAGATGGAGAGCCCCGTTCGGGACTCCCAGGTGGACGCCGAGGGCGAATCCACGCGGCACCACGGCGTGTCCATGCTGCGGACCATCCGGTCGATGCACACGGACAGCCACGTGGAGCACTCACCGCGCTCGCTGTCGCGGGACTTCTCCCTCTCGACGGGCACTCCGTCGACACTGGCGCACGAGAGTTGCTCGAGCCTCAAGGACCAGTTCCTCAAGATCAAGGAGCGCTTCTCGAGCTCCAGTCCGCCCAAGAGCTCGGCGCCGGCCACGCCACGGACTCCACGCGTTGATTCGCTGCCTTCAATGGCTGAAGAAGGGCTGCCAGACCCGTCCGTGACCGATTGCCCTCATCAAGACGACGCGTCTGGGTTGGAATCAAGCGTCGGCAAGCCTCAGACCGACTCCAGCACCTTGGACGCGGGTCCACCTTTGACTGTCGAGTCCAAGGATAAGAGCACTTCGGCCCAGCAGCGCCAACCGACTCGCGTGGAGCGGTGGTACGTGGAGGAGAACTTCTTCCGAGGCGTCATCACGTGCTCGACAATCGAGAAGGGGGCGGCGATCGTGGCGCGTATCGCTCGGATTGCTTCGAACGACGCCCTGCTAGCACCTACTAGCACCGGACAGCAGCATGCAGCGCCATACGCGAGCATCAACCCCGACGTTTCTCTGCAGTGGGTCGGCCAACAGGTGTGGGCTGTCACCGTGTCGCTGCCTTTGACGCGGGTGGGCGAGCTCACGGAGGAGCACATTTCACTTGCGCACCGAATCGACAAGGCAATCGCCGCAGAAGACGACGAGCCAGTCGTACGTGCAGGAAACAGTGGCGCAACCGGAGACGGCCAAGCACAGACACGAGACACTACGGAGGCTGGCGGTACGGTAGCGTCGGCTACCGTGCCGATAGCCGCGCCATCCTCGAGTTCCCAAGGCAAGGCCATCCATACTATCGACGCATCAGCTACCGATCGAGCGCCTGACTGCATCGATGACGTCCTCAAAGTAGCAGAAGACACACTTGCACCGCTCGAGGATGGCAAGAAGAGCCCCGGCCGCACGGACGACAGCTCGGCGTCCGCGATCTCTAGCGACGCGAGCGCTGTGGCGTCCCTGCCACTCTCTTGGTCCATGCTGTCGCTCTCCTCGCTGCATTCGAGCTCTGACAACGTGCGCAACTCGACCACGGGGAGTACCGGAACGTGCGAGGACGACCCAGCCGCGTTCCCTCGCTGCTCGACGCCCTGCAAACTGGGCTGGCTCAAGAAGAAGAGCGGGCTCAACTCGTGGCAGGCGCGCTACTTCGAGCTCAAGGGAAACCGCCTGTACTACTTTGCCAACGAGAACGACGGCATCCCTCGCGGCGCCGTGGTGCTCGAGCACGCGCATGTCGTGCGCGGCAAGGGCGACCAGGCCATGGCCTTCAGCATCTCGAGCTCCAGCGCGAGCCACAGCCTTCAGATCATCAAGTTCTCCTCGCGCCTCACGCATCAGGTGCACGCGTACGTCGTGGGGAATTCCCTAGGCTTTTTGCCTGGCAGATGGAGGATCTCGTCTAACACGCTGCTGCTCTGACTTCCAGGCGCAAGTCGATCGTGTTGCGAGTCGTGGAGGAGACGGAGCGAGCCGTGGCCGAGTGGGTGACGGCGCTCAACCGCGCGTCCTTCTACTGCAATCTCTCCGCAGCGTCTCCGTCCCCATCCTCGTCCTTCGTGTACCAGTCGCGGGCGTTCCCGTCGCCGAGCAACCGTAAGCGCAAAACCGCTTTCTCCCGCTTTCGATCACCGTCGGCGTCCTCGGCGTCGGTGCTGACCCCAGCGCCGATCGAAGAGGAGGTGGGCAGCCCACACATACTCGAGGGGATGTCTGTGCACCACTTGGGCAGCGTCAAATATCTCCAGGGCACGGACCCACTGCTGTGGGAAATCAACCCGATCGACCAGCTCGCGATCCGCAAGCGCGCGTCCCAAGCTCGCACCAGAAGCGACTACCTCGGCATCTTCGCCAAGTACGCGACCACCTTTGCGCAGATCTACCTCCCGCGGCCGCGACCCATCTCGCTGGAGCAGACACTGCGCGACATCTTGCCCGAGTTGTTCGTCATTAACGACACACTATACGGCGGCGGCGACGGCGAGAACAACGGGCTCGAGAACATCTTTGAGGTGCTCGACACGCACATCAAGCGCTTCGCCAGCGCGCAGGAAGAGCGCGTCCGCGCTGTCAGCGCGCTGCTGCAGGCTTGCGCACGCACCATCAGCGGAGGCGACTCGTATTTTGTGGTGCACAGCCTGCTGGGCAACCCGAGCATGATTCTGCGGCCGGCTGAGGCGCGCGGACATCCCATCGAGATCGCCGTCTCGGAGCAGAACCCAGCCCACTTCCTCATTACGGTCTTTAGCGCCTTCTCCTTCCACCACATCGACGACGTCGAGAACTTCGACGAGGCCGGCAGCAACATGACGCCCGAGCCGCTGCTGCGCGTCCGCACGTTTCACATCCAAGAGTTCGACTTCTCGAGTGGCAAGTCCACACGCTGGTTGCGAATACACACGGACGGCGTCGGGGAGGACAGCGGCGGGGGTGGAGGAGGAGTTGGGGCGGCGGGGAGTAGCAACTCGAGCAGTAGCAACGGCGGCGGCCGCCTCAATGGGCTGCGCAGTCCGTGGGGGAAGTACCGAGAAGGAGCCGAGACCCGAATCGGCGCGCTGCTGGATGCGCTCTCCTAGCCGAGCTGTCGCGCCTAACCGCTTGGCAATCCACAGCAGCACTTGGATCCGACTGCGCTAAGCGCGTGTCCCCCTCCCGACGTTGCGCTTATCCCACAGGTTTTGGTCCAGCCCATTACAGATCCCCAGGCCCTGACGGAGGTTCTCATGGACCAGATGCATTGCTAGCGGCGACAGATCGGCGAATGACAGGATATCGTCTCGACATCGAGAGGTGCGCACCGACCTGAACAGGTCAATGTGCTGCGGGTGCACCTGGATCGCGAGCATCCACAGCGCGACCGAGACGTCGTCCACTGCGCCGAGTCCCTGGAGATCGTCGCGATTCTCTGCGATGAACTGTACGCAGTCCATGGACAGCAAGTAATGCGGTCCGAGGGCGAACGGCGGGAACTCGTCC
>JAADXX010000723.1:0-14313 GCA_023338025.1 Phytopythium oedochilum
GAGGCGACTGTCACCGGGACAGAGAGTCTAGTAAGAGCTGTCGTCGATGCGTTTGATCAGCTTGACTACAAGAAGTTGAACAACGTGTTCCTCACACTGCAAAGTGTGTTGGAGCTTGCCATGTGCGACTGTGGGGGAAACGACTACAGGCTGCCGCACATCGGGAAAGACAAGCTCGAACGAGCTGGCTTGCTCCCTGTTTCTCTCCCTTGCAGTAAGAAAGCGCTGTCGACTGCCAAAGCCTTTTTGGCGACAAATGCCATCGTTTAAATACATTCCCTCTAAAAAACGATCGTGTATTTGGTCAACTGTGTTTTTGGTGCAGTCATTTTGACTCTCACAAAAAGACCCCAATGTGGCTATCAATTCGATACGGAGGGTATTTGAAAGTCTACAAATATTCTGTTTGACGGTTTGTGCGGGTTTTTAAATGATTGGCAACTGCTGGGTTATTCGATTTGGTTGGGTTATTGATTATTATTCGATTTGGTTGGGGTTTTCAATTTGGTAAGGTTATTCGCTTTTGCCGACTTTTCTAGTATTTTTTAAAACATTTTTGTTTGTTTTTGTTCTTTTGCCATACACCATAATAACTGTACAACCCGCTTCTTCACTCTCAATAAACAAAACAAAAGCACAACATAAAACGGACCACGACCAAAGCACCACCGCATTGTGGCAGTGTGGGGAGGAGATCCCCCGCTTGCGCGTCACCCGGTTCGGTTCCGTTCTCCCTGGCGGCAGACCACCACCGCTTGCTCGCCCCCCTCGCCAGTCCCCACGCCCCCGATGCTCCCGACGCTCCCGGTGACCGCCCCGCCGGCCTCCGGCACGCCCAGGGGCCTGCTCCAGCTCCCGGCGCTGCGTCCGCTGGCGCTGAGCGCGGCCACGACGGCGGCGGCGCCGGCGCTGGCGGTGGCGGCCGGCGCGGACGGCAAGGCGCCGCAGAAGATGGAGAGCCCGGCGCTCAAGTTCGTCATCGGCGCGGGCGTGGCGCTCGGGTACGAGTTCGCGCTGGGCCACTACCTCGAATTCGTCAAGATCATGAAGCAGACCAAGCCGGGCAACTCGTACCTGGCGCTGACGAAGGAGATGGTGGCCAACAAGGGCCTCATCGGCATCTGGGACGGCTTCTTCCCCTGGGGCGCCATCCAGGGCGTGGCCAAGGGCTCCGTCTTCTCCTGGGGCCACGCCTTCTCGCGGCAGGGCGTCCAGCCGCTCGTCGAGCGCGGGACCATCACCAAGGACGCGGCCGAGGTCATCGCCGGCGGCGTCGGCGGCGGCTTCCAGGGCTTCGTGCTCAGCCCGACGCTGCTGCTCAAGACGCGCGTCATGACGGACCCCGTGTTCCGCCAGGAGATGACGCCGGTAGAGACGGCCACCAAGTCGATGCTCGTCGGCATGAAGGTCATCCGCAACGAGGGCGTGCTGGCGCTCATGAAGGGCTCGGGCATGTTCTCGGTCAAGCGCGTGGCGGACTGGTCCACGCGCTTCCTCTTCTCGGTCGAGGCCGAGAACATCCTCTTCAAGCGCAGCGACCCGGAGCACAAGCTCACGACGGGCGAGAAGGTCACGGCGTCGCTCGCCGGCGGCGTCGTCAGCGCGCTCGTCACGCTCCCCATGGACGTCATGGTGGCGCAGATCCAGCAGGCGTCCAAGGCCGGCGTCAAGGTCTCCGTGGTCGAGATCGTCAAGGAGCAGTACAAGCGCGGCGGCATGAAGCAGATCGTGTCGTTCGGCACCACTGGCCTCGTCGTGCGCGTCATGCACACGAGTTTCACGACCATGATCATGAAGACCGCGACCAGCATCGTGTACGAGCTGGTCGAGGGCCGCAGCTGAGCGCTTGCTCGGTGGCGCATGTTCGTCCAGGCCCGTCGCTCGCCCCCATCATCCGCGGCACGGGGTCGTGGTCGCCCGCTAGTGTGTGCGAAGAGGTCGCGTGGCTGGATGGCGCCTGCGCTTCGCTCGCTGCGTGGCCACGTTCTAAGTAAACAACCCGTCTTTGGACGTGACGCTCCGCTCGTGCGCTCCCGTCCGCCTTGCGTCTGTTGCTTCCTTGTCTTTCTGAGCGCTCCCTGAGCCGGGTCGCGACCCTCTCCTCATGGTCGAGTGGTGCTTGGAGTCGAGCAGCCGGGCGGATGGACGGGCCAAGTCGTCACTTCAAGAAGCCTACTAGGAAGCGCCTCAACTTGTCAGTGTCGCATCGAAGAAGCGCGTCTGCGTGTCGGCACAGCCGATTCAGTAGCGCAAGGCCGGCGATAGCGCAAAGTTCGTCTTCATTGTGGCTTCGCGCGGCGTGTGCGCTGGTTGCTGCTTCACTCCTGCGAACCGGTGGGCAGGTCGGCGGGAAGGAACTGCTGGTAGCGCGAGAGGATGAACTCCTCGGCCTTCTGCATGCGCTCGTACTCGGCGTCCGTCTCGTGGTCGTAGCTGCCGCCACGCACCCACCCCATCCATCCGGTAACGAGCCAATCAGTCCCTTTCAGTACGCAGGCGCGCCGCTCGGCGTCATGGGACGTGCGCACGCACCCCATCAAGTGGCACAGGCCGTGCGCGAGCAGCACGGGCAGCCGCTGCTCGAGCGTCACGACCTCCTCCAGCGCCGGGTCGTCGCACTGCCGCTGCACGAACGCCGGACTGATGTACATGTCGCCCAGGTAGCGCTCGTCGCGCGAGCGCGCGCGCGGGAAGCGGCCGGGCTGCGAGATCTGTTGCGTCCCACGCGGCGGCGTCAGTTCGGCCGCTCGCTCTGTCGGTCGGTCGCCACGTCAGGCTCGCGGCGTGTCCGGACGTGGCGCACGTCCCCCTTACCTTATGGAACGGGAAGGAGAGAATGTCCGTGGGCTTGTCCTTCTGCCGGTAGCGGCGGTTGAGGCGCCGCATGTGCTCGTCCGTCGTGAGCATCACGCCCACGTCCCTGCGGATTAGCCCGCCGCGCGGACGCCCGTCAGGCCGCGAGAAAAAGCGCACGGGAGCGCCGCAACGCGCACGCACCACGGGCCGCCCGGGCAGCCGAGCGCGCGCACCATGGCGCGCACCTGCGCGTCGAGCGCCGCCACCTGGCGCGGCACCAGCGGCGGCACCAGGCCCCTCGCGAGCTGCACCATCGGGGCCACGAGAAAAGTTGCGGCAAGCACTGACGCCGGGCTCGTCACGCGCGCGCGTCCCGCTTCAACTCGGACAAGCGCCGGCTGGTGCGGGCGTGCTTTTCGACGGTTGGTTGGTTTTCACAAACACTTTTGGCCATTTATTTTACATATAATTATTTATATTAATTGTACGGTATTGATATGCATTTTGGGCGACAGGATAAATAAGTGGCGCAATTTGCTGTAAAAAGTTGCTTTGATAAGACTGGCGCGCGTGCTTGCACGGCTGCGGTTGAAGCCATCGATCGCCACGGGAAGCCGTGGATCGTGTAACGCGTTGCTCGGTGTGGTCACTGGTCAGGCCTGGGCATTGGATCTGGAAGTTGGTCCGACACAGTCGCATCCGGACGTGGCGCTGGAAGTGGCGCCGGAAGCTCGACGGCGCATGTGCTCATCGTGAGCATCACGCCAACGTCCCTGCGGATTCCGCCGCGCGGAAGCCCGCCAGACCGCGAGAAAAAGCGCACGGGAGCTGGCCGCCCGGGCAACCGAGTGCGCGCACCATGCCGCGCACCTGCGTATCGAATCAATGATCACCTGCGCATCGAATGACCGATCGCCGCTGCCTGGCCTCGCGAGCTGCACCATCGGTTCCACAAGAAAAAGCCGCGGCGAGTCCTGACGCCGGGCTCGTCACGCGCGCGCGTTCCGCTTCAACTCGTACAAGCGCCGGCCGGTTGGTCGTCGTTTGCCGGTGCTTTTTGACGTTGGTTGTGTTTTCACAAACCCGTGTAACATTTGAGTAACCGATTAAAAAACCCCGGATTTTCACGGGTTTTTCAAATGCTCATTTGTGCATATATAGGGAGTCATTGGATTTTTGTAAAGAATACTGAGTATTATTTTTAAATTTGGATTTTGTATGGTCAATATGCACAATACGCACAAAATGTCAAAAATATGCATTAAAAATACAAAAGCCCAAATCAAGCGGTTGGATTTGTTCTATTCGCCCAACGACCCGAAATGGGTGGATATTAGCTGTGGTCCGTAATATTTATACAGCGTATGGTGTATGGACTCATCCCATCCATTCATCAGGAGCAGTCAGCAGCTCGCGAGGTGGTGGGCGGTGATTACGAGGCCGCGTAAGCTTACGAAGCGACGATGAATCAATCACCTGATGCATGACCGTGGCGTAGATAAGCGTGTCGATCGATGGCAGAAGATTGCTCGCACAACAATGTACCGACCAGACATCCAACCGCCCACGATGGCGATCAAGGGGCTCTATTCCTAGTTAGAACATCCGTGTAAGCCCACAGCTAAAGCGCCAACCGTCCATGCGCAAACAGCGGGCCGCGTTTCCTCCGCAGCTGACGTCACGGGCGGCCTGGCCTGACGGCTGGGGCAGAGACCAGGCCGACGTCCCCATTGCCCAGCGCGTGCACGCTTTGGGGACGTCGATTAGAGAAGCGACTTCAACAGGCACTTTTTATGAACTGTATCAAATGAAAAACCCATGTCAATAACCCAACCTCGGAGGAAAAACCCAGCTGATTTGCTCGCACTGTGCGTCGTCACGCGACTAGGGTTGCTCCGGCGCGTCACGTGAGACAGTGGCACCTGCACCGCATCAACTTGAAGCTGCTCATTCTTTTTCAGAGGCTATCTTACAAGACTCAAGCGTAACTGAACATCAAGTTCCGATATACATTTGCTATCGCAGGCTTTTGATGAAAACCGACAGACGCACTCTGCTCGGTCGCATCTTTGGCTCGAATGGCCGTGTCATATCCGCTGCTGCTCGGACTCGGACTCGGACCCTCGGACCCGGACGCTGCCGCCTCGGACTCTCCATTCTGGCATTTGCCTCGTCCTGCCCAAGCGTCCGCACCCGCCCTCCCTCGCCCCAGCACCTCCACTCTCCACCGCAATGGTACGGACTGCGCTGCGGACTGACCCGAGGACTGGACCCGAGGACTGGCTGACGCATCCCATCCCCTGCCCGCCTCACAGTCCGGCTACCAACTCCTGCGCACGCCGCTGGCCAACAAGGGCCTGGCCTTCACGGAGGAGCAGCGCGCGGCCCATGGGCTGCGCGGGCTGCTGCCGGCCGCCGTGACGTCGACCGCGTTCGAGAAGGAGCGCGCGCTGGCGCAGCTGCGCAAGAAGGCGACGCCCATCGAGAAGTACGTGTACCTGCAGAGCATGCAGGACACGAACGAGGACGTGTACTACAAGCTGCTCGTGGAGCACACGGCCGAGTTTATGCCGATCGTGTACACGCCGACGGTGGGCCAGGCCTGCCAGGAGTTCAGCCACATCTACCGGCAGACGCCGCGCGGGCTGTACATCTCGGTCAACGACCTGGGCCACGTGGCCGAGATCCTGGACAACTGGCCGGAGAAGAAGGTGCGCGCCATCGTCTTCACGGACGGCGAGCGCATCCTCGGGCTCGGCGACCTCGGCATCAACGGCATGGGCATCCCCGTGGGCAAGCTGGCGCTCTACACGGCCTGCGCCGGCGTGCCGCCCAGCATGTGCCTGCCCGTCGTGCTCGACTGCGGCACCAACAACGAGGAGTTCCTGAGCGACCCGCTGTACATGGGCCTGCGCCAGAAGCGCGTGCGCGGCGAGGTGTTCGAGCAGCTCGTGCAGGAGTTCATGGACGCCGCCAAGGCCAAGTACGGGCCGCAGGTGCTGCTGCAGTTCGAGGACTTCGGCAACTCGACGGCCTTCAACCTGCTGCGCAAGTTCCAGAACACACACTGCACGTTCAACGACGACATCCAGGGCACGGCGTCGGTCGTGGTCGCGGGCCTGCTGGCCGCCGTGCCGCTCTCGGGCAAGCCGCTGGCCGAGCACACGTTCCTCTTCATGGGCGCCGGCGAGGCCGGCACGGGCATCGCCGACCTCATCGCGCTTGCCATCTCGCACGCGACGGGCAAGACGGTGCAGCAGGCGCGCGAGCAGATCTGGCTCGTCGACTCGCGCGGGCTGGTCGTCAAGTCCCGCGAGGCCTCGCTGCAGCACCACAAGCTGCTGTACGCGCACGAGGCGGCCGAGTGCCCGACGCTGCTGGCGGCCATCGAGCGCATCCGGCCCACGGCGCTGATCGGCGTCTGCACGATCGCCAAGGCCTTCGACCAGGCCGTGTGCGAGGCCATGGCCGCTCTGAACGAGCGCCCCATCATCTTCGCGCTGAGCAACCCGACGTCCAAGGCCGAGTGCACGCCGGAGGAGGCCTACACGTTCACCAAGGGCAAGTGCGTCTTCGCGAGCGGCAGCCCGTTCGACCCCGTTGTCGTCGACGGCCAGCGGTTTGTGCCCGGCCAGGGCAACAACTCGTACATCTTCCCGGGCGTCGGCCTCGGCGTCATCGGCGCCGGGCTCACGCACGTCGATGACGAGATCATGCTGCTCGCGGCCGAGACGCTCGCGGCCATCGTGACCCCGGCGGACCTCGACACGGGCTGCGTCTACCCGCCGCTCTCGACCATCCGCGCCGTGTCGCTCAAGATCGCCGTCGCCGTCGCAGAGTACGGCTACGCCAAGGGCTACGCGACCGAGCCCAAGCCCGCGGACCTCGAGGCGCACCTGCGCGCCATCATGTACACGCCGTGAGCCGCGCGGCAGCGCGAGCTGTGGCTGCACGCGGCCCATTTATTCGTGCGTGTCTTGGTCGGAAGCGCGGCTGCATGGCGAGCCGAGCGAACACGCAATGCACTCCGTTGAACAGCACGCACTCTCGTTGGCTGCAAGTGGTCCCAGCAACGCGCATGGCTCTCTCTCTCTCTGTTGGTATTCACGCAGCCACTGCCTTACTCCTTACCGCCGACGTAGCGAGCGAGCGCTCAGGCGTCCAGCAGCTCGGCCACGCGCGCCTTCTGCTCGGGCGTGAGCGCCTGGGGGAACACCACCTCGTGGTGCACGTGCAGGTCGCCGTGCTGGGACGGGTAGTTGTGCACGGGCATGCCCTCGCCCGCGACCTGGCGCACCTCGAACGGCTTGGTCACGCCGTTGGTCGAGAGCGTCACGCGGCGGTCGTCCAGGTGCCGGATCTGCGTGCGGTACCCGAGCAGCGCCTGCTCGAGCGAGATCTCCAGGTCCATGTGCAGGTCGTCGCCGGCGCGCCTGCACAGCGAGTCCACTCCGATCGTCAGTCTTCCGTAAGCAAGCCGAGCGATAGATAGCAGCCCATGCGCGAGACGCACTTGAACCGGTTGTGCGGCACCTGGTGCAGGCGGAAGATGACGTCGCCCGGGATCATGCCCGGCCGCTGCTCGCTCTGGCGCTCGAAGACGATCTGATGGGACGACGGCATGCCGCGCTCGACCTCGGCCGTCAGCACCTTGTCCTCCTTGACGACCTTGCTGCCGTGGCAGTAGGGGCACTTGTGCGCCGCCGTCTTGCCGCGGCCGCCGCACGCGGGGCACGGCTGCTGCATCTGCACCGTGAAGCCCGGGCCCATGCGCTGCTGCACCATGACGACGCCGGCACCGCCGCAGGTCGCGCAGGTGGTCGTCTTACCGTCCTTGGCACCCGTGCCGCGGCACTTGCGGCAGACCACGTTGCGCGAGAACTGCGCCTGCTTCTGCGCGCCGTTGTACAGCTCCTCGAGCGTCACGGGCATGTCCACAGCGGCGTCGGGTCCTCGCTGGCGCCCGCCGCCGCCGCCGAAGAACGCGTCGAAGGGGCTGGCGGCGCGCCCGGCGCCCTGCTCGTCACGCTCCAGGCCCTCGAAGCCCTCCAGGTCGTACGTCTGGCGCTTGAGCGGGTCCGACAGCACCTCGTAGGCGCGCGAGAGCTCGTGGAACTTTTCCTCGGCGCCGGCCGCGTCCCCGCCGGCGCTCTTGACCTTGTCCGGGTGGTACTGCAGGCTCAGCTTGCGGAACGCGCGCTTGATCTCCGCGTCCGTGGCCTCCATCGTGAGTCCCAGAACTGCGCGCGCCGGTCACTCGTCAGTCTCTCTGGGGCACTCGATAGCCAGCCCGAGCGCATGCAATCGCAGTCGCCACGACGTACTCTCGTACAGGTCCACGTGCTCGTGCTCGTGGTGCTCGTGGTGGTGCTCGTGCTCGTGCGGCTGCCCGCCGAAGCCGCCGAAGTTGAAGCCGAACGCGTCCGCGCTGCGCGCCGCCGCGAGCGCCAGCGTCGCCGCCAGCAGCAGTGGTCCGCGCGCCTTCATTGGGATAGATCTCCTCGAGTTCTGGCGTTCTGGAAACGTGGCGAGACTTTGGCGAAAGATACCGTTTGGTGCGCACAAAGTACGAATGGGCGACTGTGCATGTACTGAATTACTGTGATAGATTTATCTAGGATTCAGTAAGAAGTGTGTTACTGTTATGCTCGAACAAAGTGCGAAATCGTAAAGTGCGTGTGTGTCCACCACTTAGCGATAAGTGCGAGCAACGTCAACGCGGACAAATTCAAAGATTATAGCGACTGCATCGACGTCTAGCAGTCCGAGCCGGCGGCCACGGCGAGGCACGAGGTGGACTCATTGACGGACAGCGCGTGCATGACCGTCGAGAAGGTGAAGGTCAGCGCCAGCACGACGGCGAGGGCCGCCGCGCGGACCGTCGAGCTCTCGCTGGAGGCCTTCTGCAGGCGCGCATCGCTCGCGTGGCGAGGCAGGGCCACGACGCATGCGATCGAGGCCGCCTGGGCAGCGTACGCGATGAGGAACACGGCAGTGATCTGGGAGCGGGTGGAGCCGCTGTCCCCCATGATATCCTGGTTGGACACGTCGAACTGCGCGCCGATGTACTTGGCGATGGCGAGCCCCAACGCGTTGGCAGCGAAGGATGTCGCCGTCACGAACGCCCCCATCAAGAGCTCGGCGCCCGGCTCGGCCAGCTCAGACAGCAGGTCGGTGAAGATGATGTAGTCGAGCACGGACGGGATGGCCTCCATCACGGGCAGACCGATCCACAGCCACTGCGTGCGCACGAGGTTCCACACCGCGAACATGGTCGCTCCGCAGTCGAGCACGAGCACAGTCCCGGTTGCGACAACCATCACGACCCGATAGTCGACGTTCCAGCCTCGCTTGTCGATGTGGTTGATCGCCAACAATACCGCCCCGACGGCCACGAACGACACCACGTTGTCGTTCAGAGGCTGCACGCCGGCGAAGTAGAACGCGATGGGGTTGACAGCGACCGAGCTGAAGCCGTTGAAAACCCCGCTGATGAAGCGCAGCACCATGACATTGTTGACCGAGTGGTTGCGCAGCGAAGTCCACAGGCTTCGACTGGGCTTGCTGAACGACGACTGCGTCTCGCTTGGCACTTCGTCGATCGCGATCAGCGCTAGCGGGACTGGCAGCGCCACCACAATACCCACGATCAGCATCACGTCCGTGAACTCAAGCGTGAAGTCAAAGTCGCCGCCGTAGTCCCAGCCACTCATCGCCACGCCCATGAACGGGAAGGTCGCAAGCATCGCGAGTGTGCGCCACTTGGTCAGCATCTGTGTCAGCAGCCCATTCTCGGCCTGGATTGGGCTCGAATCGGTGGAATGGAGATGCCGCGAGGCAATCTCGCGAGTGAGAGCGTCGGCCGCGACGTCAGCCAGCACGTATCCGACGGTCGCGATCACCATGAAGAGCGCGTAGAGAGATCCTTTGCCGGGAGCGTCGGGGTTGATCGTGGCGAGCTGCGCATCCGTCAAGTCGATGAGAGGCGAGCCGACCAACTCGCGGTCGCCGAAGAACGGAGACGGCTGGTCGATGAAGAAGATGCGGATCAACGCTGCCGCCGAGATGACCCAGCCCAGCGCTAGAGACGACCGTCGTCGCTGAAAGCCGGCTGGGAACGGAAGGCCGTCGATTGCGACCATGAAGAGCGGCTTCAGCACCCACGGCAGGACCAGCAGCATGCGCACCGACAGCGTCTGCGTGCCCTCCATGTTCAGGTTGCACGTCATGAAGGGATACACGGCGAGGGGCAGCGCCGTGCTGACGATCCCGATGGCGACGCTGTGCGCGACGAGTCCGAGCCACCGGCGGTCCCAGACGCTCAGACCGACGGCCGAGGTGACGCCTACGGTCTCGGATTTCGGCAGTGCCTTCGGGGAATCGAGCCCATCGTACGCGTAGGAGACGACGGAGGAGCGCGTGCTATCCTCGCCCCGGAAGCTCGAGCGCGAGAGCCGCCGCGCCAGGTCCTTGACGGACGCGCCGGTCACGCCGCTCATGACGGCGGCTGATCGAGGCGGGCGAGTCGGAAGTGGTGGCGGCCGAATTGACGAGTAGCCGGCATAATCACCCGGCTCAGAACGGCGCAATCAGAGTAAGCAGACGCTATGAAACGACGTGCCTGTTAAGCCCTCGGGTCCTAATTTGTTATGGTGACTCTAGGCTTACCACTGAATCGAAGTCTATTGTAGGTTACACTTGCAGCAGATGGGCGTGACGTTAATCAGTAAATAGTACGCCCAAGTGAAACCGTGACTATTCTCTGGTATTTAAGGAATTACACTGGCGACAACTTCGCACGCATAAGCGCGCAGAAATTCAAATCGGCATCCACGTGTAGAGTTCCTTGCTTTGGAGGAAAGCGACGCATTTTCCTGGAGACGCATCGCCCAGCCTCTGGAGGGAGGCGAACTACTTGCGTTTAGTAGTGAGGAGATTGTTGCGCCAGTTGGCGGCCAGATCGTGCTTTGCTGCCAATGTGTGGATGATCTACTGTGCCTCAGTCTTCGATTCGCGTTCGACCCCCCCAATCGCCTCCAGCACTGACCGTCTCGCCTGGTCGCCCGCACTGGGCGGGACAGCTCTCCGTCGAAAGACGAATAAAGACGACCTTCGTGGAAGCCAGCCAGTCGCCGAGAGCACGTGAAGTCCGCCCGATCGTTGATTCGTCACTCGGTTTGGCATCAAGATTGGCGGCGCGGCTTCGACAACCACGCCCAGTTGGAGATACCAGCAGTCGCGGAGCACCCGAAGCCCAAGACGCGCAGCTCGACAGCGACGGCAACGACGCTCGCGTTGCTGCGCTCTTGCTTGAGACGCGCCCGGCGGTCGACTCGCAAGCGGATTTCAGAGGATCAAGACGCCTTACCCGCTTCGGTCGCGTCAGGAAGCCAGCCTAATGCTGGTGCAGTGCGTATGCGCTTCGACCGGTGAGACTCCAGTGCAATGATTGCCAGCAGTATTGACTCTGTTGGTATTAGGGGCCTCCTCCCACAGGAGACCTGCCTGCAGTCCAAGGAACCTAAGATAGCCTAGAGATAGGATATTCATAGGGCCAGAGGAACGGTACAAAATCAAGCTGAATTGAGGGGAAGGGGATACTTGCAGTTGTAACGGACACATTGAAGAATGCTCCATAATTGAACCCTGGTACTGGTGGGTGCAACAAGCGGTGCAGCTCGCCAAACCGTTGGGGCCAGTGCGGCGGAACTGAAAGACGTTGCAGCACCCATGCGCGTGCTTCCGAGAAGGACGCGCCGGTTCTTTCCATCTGAAACGCCTTCCTCCCTGCAGGCTGCTAGTACAGAGGCGCCAGTCTCCGCGTCGAAGCCGTCGCTGCCGGCTCGCCGGCGTCCGCGTACGACGATCGCTCTAGCGTGGCGTACTCGTCGACCAGCCACCGAACGTTCTCCTGCGCTTCGGTTAGCCGCTCGGCGTCCATGTACTCCGTGTAGTGGTGCACGTGCGCCTTGCGGGCGAAGAGCCTGTGGAAGCGGCCGTGCAGGCGCTCGAACGTCTCTCGGATGCAGCAGCTGTTCGACAGGCACAGCAGCGACGAGCTCTGCCCGACCGGAGGCACCGAGCACAAGCCGACCTTGAATCCCTCCTGGTTCCAATGGATCATGCGCACCTCGGACTGCAGGCGCTGGATGTTGGCGTTGACGTCCGAGATCTCGACGTTCCCCCGCAGCAGCAGCCCGCATGCCAGGTATACGCTAACACGCGGGTTGGCGCGGATGAGCTGATGGTCTCTGAGCGTCGCACGCAGTCACACGTTAGATTCACTCTCCTGATGGCGACGCACAGTCGAACTTGGCGTTCGACTTACTTTTGAAACGCGTCCGAGAACATTTGGTTCAGGCGCCGAGGCTGCTGGCGAGGATCGGCCACCGCGAACATGGGGCTCATGCTGGATAGGAGGAAGTGGAGCTTCGGGAACGGCACCAAGTTGGTCGTGATCTCGTTCAGGTCGACGTTTAGCGACCCCTCGAAGCGCATGGAGCTCGTGAGGTTGGTCAAAAGGCGTGCGACGATGCTGTTCATCTCGCCGAACGCGCTCGTGGAGCGACCGGCGTCCCGCACCCCACTGAGAGACGCCGCAACGCTCGATGGAGGAAGCCTTTCTCGCTTTTTGCTTGTCTTGGTCGAGGGCGGAGGCGCCTTGCCAGCTCTGTACAAGTGCTCCAGCGCCTTCAAGTCGATCGGATCAGACAGTCGCGAGCCGTCGACGACCCGCGTTGTCGGGCCGCCGAGCTGTGCTGACGCCGCTGGAGCCTTCTGGATCTTGGCGCACAGGTCCATGAGCGCCTCGTTCTCGATGGGAAGCACACAGTCGGCGTACTCCGTCAGCTCGTTCAGTGCGAGCACGCTATTGTACGGAGATGTCACGACGTCGTCGTCCTCGGACGGGAAGATCGCGCAGGTAAATCGGTACACGTCCGGGAACTGGTCTTCCAGCAGTCCCATAATGTACGACCCCAGTCCGGATCCTAGTCACAGGACGCATCACACGGACATACTCAGCGCTTCCGTGATAACAACACGAGCAAGTAGTACAGCCAGCCCACCTGTGCCCCCGCCCATGGAGTGCAGGACGAAGAAGGACTGGAGTGAGTCGCATAGCTCCACGGCGTGGTGCAGCTTGTCGATCAGCACATCTCGGTACTGCGGCCCGTAGAGGCAGTGGCCGTGTGCCCTGGACGGCTCGCGCAACACGTGAGAGACCGGCCCAGACACGACGACGAGCTGCGCTTACGACAAACACGCGGCGCACCAGTTGTTGCCGGCGCCCGAGACGTCCGTGACGAACTGCTGCTGGTCGAAGAGCTCGCCCAGCGGCCCCGAGAGCGTCTCGGCCACCGGCCCCTGCTCCATGTCGACGAGCAGCGCGCGCGCCTTGAGCGTCTTGATGGGCGCCGTGCCGTCCGCGAAGGGCACGTCCACCGGCTCCGAGTAGCGCGAGTCGACGTTGCGGAAGAAGGTGCTCATGCTCTCGTCGAAGCGCGCCTTCTTGGCATGCTGCAGAGCCGGCGAGCGCCGCATGTGAGGCGCCAGGAAAGCGAGCAGCAACACGGCCGAGTAAGCGAGCGCACCTTGGCGTGCTCCTCGAGCGCGAGCTGCCAGAACTGCCGCCCGATCTGGTTGCCGCACTGCCCCACCTGGATCGTGACGAGCTCCCGCACCATTTTCGTCCGCAACGTGGTCACTATTTCGCGCTATCGAGCCATCTGATTGGTTGATATGAGGTGCATTTATAGATGAGCGTTCATTCGCTAAATATATAGCATTTAAATCAATTGAGCGATCAGATTGGTCAATATGATGTGCATTTTTGGCAAATGGAGTGAAGTCCGTCAGTTTCGGCGCACAAGGACGCCGCCGTCTTCAGTGCCCACTGACACGTCCGTCGTTTGGCGTGGTTGGCAGCCTCGTGGGCGTGACGTTCGACATTGTGGACTACCGTAGCGAGTCCATCCTGAACGAACGGGGCGATCCGCGCGGCATCGCACCTGCTTTGACCATCAATTCAAAATTGATTTGATTATTTTGCTAAAATCTAGAAAATTGACTAGTTTTTAGTATACCTCTATTAGCAAATCAACAAAGCCGTGCCCAGGGAAGCTCTGGATTCTAGATTGAAGTGCAAGTACAACCTGGGTACTTGACATGCCGACGACCCCGATAGCAACCGACACGCACACGCGCAACGTGCAAGTTCGTGATCAAGACGTGTGCACATGCAGGAGTGCATGGCCGAGTTCCTCTGCACGCTCGTGGTGATCTACCGAACTAGATCACATATCTACTGTAGTTCGGCAGGGACGGGAGCAGCCAGCTAAGTGGACATCTTGGACGATAAGAAGGGCACACACTCAAGCCGTCGTCCAGCGAGTTCGTACTTCTAGTGTAGATAAATAGCAGCATCTTTTCAACAGTTGGCGCGGCGATGCCATGGATCTCCACGTCGCGCTCGCTGGACTCGCGCATGCGGCCCGTCAGCATCGCATTGAACGGCGC
>JAADXX010000724.1:0-14282 GCA_023338025.1 Phytopythium oedochilum
AGCCCGGTGACGGTGACGGTGCCGGCACTGTCGGCTGACGAAGCGGCTTTGTGCGAGCAGGTGGCATCTGGGACTAGTGTCGAAGTCTCTGCTTCGACCTCGGCTCTGTTGACTGGCGCCACGGGCGACTTTGTTCGCCGCACCTTGTCTTCGGAGGTAAAGGAGGTGTCGATGGCTTCTTCGAGCTGTGGGTGTCGCGGAGTGAAGCGTTCGTGCGTCTTCTTCCACGGTATGGGGTCGACGAACGAACCTACCGGGCTGCAAAATACGTCTCCGACGTCGTACTTTGGCGACATTGCGGCCAGTGCGCCGTGCTGCACCTCGGTCAAGTTTGGCGTCCTTAACACGCGTGACCACGGCTGGGACGAAGATGCTCTGCAGCAGAAGACGTGCTCGCTGGCACTGGCGGGCAGCTCGACGAGCAACTCTGCCACCGGCGTCATCAAGGACACGATCATTTTGGGGCACTCTATGGGCAACCTCATGCTCGCGAGCGCCATCGCCTCCGGCAAGTGCTCGCTCGACTCGTCGACGACATGGGTGGCAGCTAGCGGTCCGTTCAAGGGCAGCATGGGCTCCAACTACCTCCAAGGCGCGTGCGCTGGGTCGCTGACAGGCTTGGCGTCGTGGGCTTTGAGCCTGTTCGGTCGCTGCCCGGCTACCGCGGCGATAACAGCGCTTGCGTACGAAGGCGGGGACTACAGCTCGTCGACTCTGAACGCCAAGTACGCCGCCGCGCAGAGCGTGTACGCAAAGCACGTGGCCGCCGCCATGTGCAGCAACGACTACTCGGGGCTTCTTTCGACCGACCAGGCCACATACAAGCTCGCGGGCTCCGTCATCCCGCACAAGTCGAGCGCGAACGACGGGCTCGTCGAGTTCCAGAGCTGCGCCGCCGGCCTCGACTCGTCCAAGTTCGGCAGCACGTACACGGACAAGTTCTACGTCACGGGACTTAACCACATGGACACGACGTTCCAGCACGGCGACGCGCTGTTCAATAATGCGCAGAAGCCCGTCAAGTGGTTCGAGTGCCTGCTCTAAGCGGCCGAATCGAGCGCATGCATGCAGCATCCCCCACCACCCACCCTGTCACAGGTTGAAGTGCGAAAAATCCATGAAGAGAAGAACAGTGCATATCCTCTAACTTGGTGCATCGGACGACTAAATTAAAGAGGTTCCAGCATACACCCTTCTCCCTTATTTTCCAGTGACCAATTGTCACCCATGTCGCGCATGGCATCCCCCATAGTGAATCCGAGTCATTTCCGATCGCGAACGACCCTGGACGGGCCAGCAGCCAGGGATGGCGTCGCTCGCGGACCTTGTGCCGCTGTGCACGAGCGCGGCGGGCGCGCCCGAGCCGCGGCTGCGGGGTGCGGGCATCGACCTGCTGGAGGGCGCCAAGTTCTCGGCGCGCAAGCTGGCGCTGCTGGGCGTGGTGCAGCTGCCGGGCGCCGACGCCTTGCCGAGCGGCGGCGAGCGCGGGCTGTACGTGACGCGCTCGGCCGTGGGCGTGGCGGACGCGGACGCGGCGGCGCTGCTGTGCGTCCTGCGCGGCGTGGACCTGCGCGCCGAGCCCTTCTGGGGCTGCCTGCTGCTGCTGCTGAGCGCGCACGTGGTCGTGGCGGCGCCCGGGCCCGTGACGTCCGCGCAGGTCGCCGACCTGGCCTTCCTGCGCGATTTTGCGCAGATCCAGGTGCTCGGCGAGGACGCGGACGCGGACGCCAACTCGCGGCTGCTGCAGGCGTTCATGCCCAGGCTCACGTGGGTCGCCGTAGACCTCAAGATGAAGGAGATGGAGGGCTGCGAGTCGCCGACCAAGTACTTTGAGCAGCGACTCGCGGCGCTCGCGGCCTCGATCAGCAGCGCGGACGACGACGTCGCGGCCCAGCAGCACGCGCTGCTACTCTTGTCGCTGGCCAGCAGGCGCGACTGCATCGTGGTCAAGTCCGCCTCGATGGCCACGCCCGAGGGCTTGGCGACGCCGCAAGCCTTCACGTCCAGCAAGATCCTGGCGCACGCGACCGACGGCAACGCCGGACTGCAGCCCAAGGCCTTCTTCGGGCGCTTCCTGGACGGCAGCCAGCTGCTGCACCTCGCGCGGTCGCTGGCGCACGCGGTGAGCGCGGCTCGGAGCGCCAAGCTCGTGCTCAAGCGGCTCGTGAGCAACGTGCTCGCCAACTACTGGAAGCTGCTCGTGGCCTCGGCGTTCGAAAAGTACACGGACGAGATGCACGCGCGGCTGGCCGTGTACGAGCGCGAGCCGATCACGGGCGAGTACCTCATCGAGGTCACGGAGCGCAAGCTCAGCAGGGTCAAGACGGCGGGCGGCCAGGCGGCCGGGAACGTCGTGAACGCCGGGCAGGGCAGCTTCTCCGTCTTCGACGAGTTCGGCAATCTCAAGCGCCAGCCAGCGCAGGCGGCCGGCAACTCGCCGACGTCGGCGGCGCCGTCCCCGACGCTGAACACGGGCATCTTCAGCTTCATCAAGAACCGCGCCGGCCGGGCGTTCACGAAGCAGTTCTCGCTGTTCCCGGCCACTCCGCCGAGCCGCAAGCCGAACCCTGCAGCGTCCTCGGAGCTTGGACACATCTCCGAGGACCAGGAGGACGAGGAAGGCCTTGATGGCGATGGTGGCGTCGTGTCGGTGCGCAAGGCGTCGCTTCCGATGGAGTCGCCCGACGATGTGCTCGCCAAGTGCACAGCCAAGATCAAGAGCTACTCGATACCGCTCGAGTACAAGAACACCCCGAGCGAGGCGATGCCCGTGGACGCGTCGACGCTCGAGCGGATCCACAGCGAGGCTCTCGCGAGTGCGATGAAGCTGCTGACCCCGTTCCTGGTTGACCTGCGCTGTCCCTCGGCGCTCGTGACCTACTCGGAGCTCGCGTGCCCGCTGGACTTTGCGCGCGGCAAGAAGAAGCTGCTCGCGCACATCGGCAAGGTCCGCGCGCGGTTCGAGCGCGCGAACGACGTGAGCTCGACGATCTTTTGCGCCGAGCTGCTCCGGTACCTGCACTCGGTGGTGCTTCGCAAGAGCGAGACGGACAACGAGGCGGCCCAGAAGCGGCAGCAGCGCATGGCAAAGGGCGGCGGCGGCGGCGCGAGCTCGGCTCCCTTGAACAAGCTCCCGCTCGAGTTGCTGACGTACAAGGCCAACTTGGAGGCCATGGCGTCTCAATACAACTTCATCGCGCGCGGCCCGTGCGCGCCGGTGGTCCTGATCGGGTTCTTCCAAGGCCCCGTGCGCCTGCGGCTCGGCGTGCTTGCGCAGCACGAGTACGACCGGTTCGCGCGCGCGTGCGACGAGCAGCTCGAGGCCATCACGGCGCTCGAGGACTCGCTGCAGGACAAGCAGCGGCAGGTGGCGCAGATCACGAGCACGACGGCCGAGTGGAGTCGGCAGGAGGCCGAGGCGATCGCAGACGTGGAGCGCGCGCATAGCGAGAAGGCCGCCCAGGTCCGCGGAGAGATCCAACGCGCGGCCGAGCGCGTGGAGCGCGCGCTCGCGGACCAGCAGGCGCTGTACCAAAGCACGATGCACGCCACTCGGCGCACGATCAACACGATCGACAAGGTGGCCGAGAAGAACCGCGTCGTGTCGGGGTACCTCGAGCGGTACGAGAAGGGCCACATGTTCTCCAAGAGCTGGCGCCAGTACTTCTACGTGCTGGACCACGCGACGCTCACGTGCTACCGCTCCAAGAGCGTGTACGAGGAGCGCGGCGCGCCGTGCGAGACCCCGATCGTGCTCTCGGGGTTCCGCGTCGAGCGCAGCCGCACGGACGAGCTCAAGATCAAGCTGCTGCCGCCCGAGGCCGGCCGCAGCGGCATGCTGCGCTTCCGCGCGCCCGCGAGCGTCGGCCGCGAGACCTGGGTCAAGCGCTTCGTGGACGCCACGCAGCTCTCGGCGTCTCCTTCGCGGTGAGTTTGGACTGGTGATTAATGTGAACGTGTCTGTCTCGCACGCCAAGGCTTTGTGTGTTCGTTCCGCTCTGACCGCTAGAAGCCTGGCGCCTCACGCGTGGAGTCGGCCTCACGACAACGTCGCGGGTCGCCAGCTCAGCGGCTTCCCTAGCGACCTGAGGAACGAATCGTCGTCGTCTTCGTCCACCTGGAGTTGGTCGAGTGCGTCGTCCTCAAGCCTGAACGCCGCAGGTAGAGCGGCCGCTGCTGCGGTCTCCTCGCTGCTGTCGGTAGGTCGCCACCCTTTGCCGAAGGACAAGCGCGCGTTGGTCGGTCCGCTGGCGAAGAACTCGTGCGCGAGCGCCTGGCAGATAGCACGAGCGTCGGTCGGCCATACATAAGGAAGGGACACTGAACGGGATGATGAATGCATGCACGCGACCGGACTCGCCTCTCTCGCTGTCGGTCGGCGCTGGGGATCGAGCGCGAGCAGCTTGTCGAGCAGGTCGACGGCGGCGGGCGGCGCGTCCCGGAACACGCGCGAGAGTTCCAGCGGCGCGTAGTCCGGGAAGCCCACCTTGTCGTAGTCTGGCAGCTCGCGCACGTCCTACCCACGAGCGCCAGCGTCAGCGATGAGGACTCATTGAGGTCTCGAAGCGAACAGCAAGCAGCATGGAGACCCGCGCACCGGCCAGCCGCGCGCCGGGTGGCCGCGCACTTGGAGCACTCGGTGAAGCTGGTCGAGGTCGTTGGCGCCCGAGAAGAGCGGCGAGAGCGCCAGCAGCTCGCCCAGGATGGCGCCGGCGGCCCACAAGTCGACGGCCGCGCCGTAGTGCCGGCCGCCGAGCAGAAGCTCCGGCGCGCGGTACCAGCGCGTGGCCACCTGGTGCGACAGCGCGCCGGCGCCGCTCGGCATCACGGTCGCGAGCCCAAAGTCGCCCAGCTTGAGCTCGCCGCGCGCCGACACGAGCACGTTGCCGGGCTTGACGTCCTGCCGGAATGTGTGCGTCGCGATGAGTATGCGGCGTGTACAGCGTAAGGATGGGGAGGAGGAGGCGTACGCGGTGGACGACGCCGCGGTCGTGGCAGTGGGCCAGCGCGAGCAGCAGCATGCGCAGCAGCCCACGGACGTCCGCGATCTCCAGCGGCTCGCTCCGTCGGCGCAGCAGCTGCGATCCCAGCCGTCAAACATCATGGAGCGACGCGTCTAGGCGCAGCATCGATAGAGAACGAGAGGGCTCCTACGGTGAAGAGGTCGGCGGGGACGAACTCGAGCACGAGCGCCACGTGGCTGCCGTCCGGCACGACGTCCAGCAGCTCGACGATCTGATAAGCAAGGGAGGGGGGGGGACAGCGCAGAGATGTGAACGCTCGTCCATCGCTGAGAGACGCGGCTGGCTCGCGACGCGCACGTTGGGGTGGCGCAGCTGGCGCAGGGCCTCGAGCTCGCGGAAGAGCGCGGCCGGCAGCACATGCAGCGCGTCCACAGGCGGCGGCAGCCGCAGGCGCTTGGCGGCCGCGACGCGTCCGGAGCGGCGCTCGCGCACGCGGAAGACCTCGCCGAACGCGCCCTGGCCCACGCGCGCGAGCACCTCGTAGCGGTCGCCCAGCGGCATCTCTTGGCCTACAAAGCGGATCAACAAGCGGCGGTTGGGGAACGAGAGAAGGGTGTGGGCAAAGGCAAACTCCCGAGGCGTGTTCATCATCAAGAGGGGCGGAGGAGGAGGAATGCAAAGCAGCGCACGCGCCAGGGCCGCGCCGTCCGCAGGCGCCGAGCCCGTCGCGAGCGCGGAGCGAAGGAGAAAGCAGGCAAGCGAGTAAGCGAGCGAGCGAGCCGCGAGCAGCCTAGTGGTTGTTCTTCCAGACGAGATACCGTGTGTCGCCGAGCTTGCGCGGACTGAGCTTGTGCTTGGCGAAGAAGAGGATCGCGAGCACCATGCAGAGCGAGCCGACGACGATGTAGGCGATGCCCAGGAACGGGTTGCGGCCGCCGAACCACGACGTGGTCGAGATCACGAGCGACTTCTTGCCGTCGAACGTGTTGACCACAAAGTCTGCCGCCGCAGTATGCGATACAAAGGAGGAGCACGGGGTGAGAAGGCGACGCATGAGTGAGAGACGCACCACCAGCCAATGAACGTACTGCTCGAGACGAGGAACTGCAGCTTGGTGCCGGCCGGCAGGTCCGTCTCGATGCGGCCGTAGAGCTTGCGGAAGCTCGGGAGACCGGCCGTGCGCATCCAGACGATAAAGTGCTCGTCCTGCACGCCGTAGGCCGGCGCGTTGGACGTCCAGGCCGTGACGTTCGCGATCGGGGGCTGGCCCTCGTACATGGGGATCACGAAGCGGTAGCGCGGGTTCTGCCACAGGTACAGGCTCGAGTCGACCATGTCCTTCTCCTTGATGTTCTTGAACTTGGTGTCAATGTCCGACTTCCACGCAATGTCCGTCTGGTCCAGCAGGTCCACGACCTTGGTGTCCGTGTTCGCGAACGCGTCGTCCTGGAAGTACTTGGCGCCGTCGGTTGTCGTCAGGCTGTTGATCCAGAAGATGTCTGCGTCCACGAGTCCCCGCACGTTCGTTAGACGCGAGCGCGCAGTCGTCAAGTGCAGCAGTGCGAGTGGATGTGAACGCGGAGCGTACCGTTGAACAGACTGTTGGCGATCAGGCCGCACGGGTTCAGGTCGTACTCGACGGACGAGTCGTCGTCGAGCGGCTGGTCCGCCGTCGAGTTCCACTTGGTCGTGTTCGAGATCGTCTCGAGCGGCGAGCAGTCGCTGGTGCTGGCCGACGCGTCGCCGCGCAGCTGCGCGTCGCTGCGCGAGGCCACGTAGCGCCGGTGGTTCTGGTAAAAGTTGTCCAGCTGGTAGTAGACGTACACGGGCGCGGTCATGTCCTTCTCGATCTCGAACGTGATGAGGCAGCCGCGCTGGGTCACGTTGAACCGGTCGCCGTCCGCCTCCTCCTCGAGGAAGCAGCCGCGGCCGAGCTGCTGCACGTTCGACGCCGACGTGTTCGTGTCCTGTCCGTCATACTGCACCGAGTACTCGACCACCTGCTCGGCACAAAGCGACGGTCAGTGCGTGGCCCTAGCCTGCGGACGAGCCAGCGAGCAACAAGCGGCGCCCTACGTCCTCCGACGCCGTGTGCAGGACGATGCCGATCGGGATGAAGATGAGCCCGACGACCGCGAACGTGCCGATGACCCAGTTGGGCGTCAGGATGGGCTGCCACGCCTTGAGCTTCTGCTGCTTGAACGGCGTGTCTACGACCAGCGCGACTGTCAGTCCCTCGGCTTTTCCCCCCTTCCCACGCTCTCACACTCGACATCTCCATCCTAGTAACGCACCCTCGGGCTTCCTCGACTTCTCCTCCATCTCGGCGAGGGTAGGGACGCTGTGGAGCGGTCAGCAGCGGGTGGTGGAGGGCGGGGCGGCTCCCAGCGGACGGCGGGGGGCGGGCGGGCGGTCAGGGAGCGAGTGCCGTCGGCCGCGCGGGGTGCTTCTTCTCGCGCTGGACGGTGGTTTCGCTCGTGCTTTGCTGGTTTGCGCCGCGCTCGCACAGTCGTCGCGCTATTTCGGCGCCGCAATCACACAACTGACTATTACCGGCATCAGCGCGCATTGGCCAAAAAGAGGGATTTTTAGAGAGGATCGGCCGGTGATTCGCTGGAAATAGCTAGGGGTGCGTCGTTTTTGACGCGTTCTCTCCCAGGATTTTCGTAAAACCTCGGGTGCATTAGCTTCAAAGTCCAGTGGATCCCATCTTAGACATACTGAAATGAAGTCACGGATCCAACTTTCCAGAGAATCCATAAAATCATGGCGATTGCCTTGGATAATATGTTGACGAGGAAAGCATTAAATCAGCCAATCAAGTGTCGGATCTTCAACGAGAAGTCCAGGGTTTTAGTATTGTTTTTAGGCCGCACCGTCGGCCGCGATTCCTGGTATTCTGGGCCCCGCTTTTCGCGTCGCCCAGCCACTCCAGCGACTGACCAAGCCGACGACGGCCATGAGCGGCCGGGACCAGCGCTACGGCCCGCCCGGCGGCGGCCGGGACCGCAGCCGCGACCGCGACGGAGACCGGGGCCGCGACCGGGACAGGGACCGCGACCGCGACCGCGGGGCCAGCCGCGGGGACGCGTACCGCGAGCGGGACCGGCGAGAGGAGCGGGACCGTCCGCGCGATCGGTCGCGGGAGCGGCCGGCGGACAAGTACGGTCCGCGCGGCGGCGGGGACGACGCGGGCGCGTCCCCTTCGCGCGAGGACGGGGGCGAAGCGGACGCCGGCGCGCAGCCCACGTCGAGTGGGTCGTGGGACGCGAAGAAGGAGGCGGAGAACGACCCGACGTGGGCCCGCATCTACATCTCGAACCTGCCGGACGACGTGACGAGCGACGAGCTGCAGGAGATGTTCGGTGCGCTGGGCGTCGTGGCGCGCGAGAAGCAGAAGCGCGGCTACAAGGACCAGTGGCCGTTCAAGATCAAGGTGTACGCGGACGAGAGCGGCAAGCCCAAGGGCGACGCCGTGCTCACCTACGAGGACTCGAACGCCGCGCGGACCGCGCCCTCCTTCTTCGACGGTGCGTCTCGCTCGCCGATACTGTTTGTGTGCGCCGATGTGTGTGTGTACGCGGCGTCCGCTCATTGCAGCGCGCGCCGACTGCAGGGCAGGACATGCGCGGCAAGAAGATCAAGGTCGAGCTCGCGGGCAAGCCGGAGCCTCCGGCTGGCGGCTGGACCGGCGGCGGCGGCGGCGGCGGCGGATACGGCGGCGGTCGGGGCGGCGGCCGGCGAGGCGGATACGGCGGTGGCGGAGGCAGTCGCTACGGCGGAGGAGGGGACCGATACGGCGGAGGAGGCGGAGGAGGGGACCGGTACGGCGGGGGAGGAGGCGGCGGCGGCCACTACGGCGGCGGAGGGGACCGCGACTTCCGGGACCGGCCCGACCGCCGCCACCGGCCGTACTAGTTAGCGATCAGGAAGGACCGCCGAGCCAGCGGCGAGATGGCGGGCGGGCAGCAGACGTGTGAGGCACTTGGCTGAGCCGGACGAGGGCTCTCTAAACGAATGCGATCCGCTGAGTCTGATTTGTGCTGGAGCCATCCCGACACTTTACACTCTAATTCCCTTGCTATCCTTGTATCACATCTTTTTCTTGGACAGAGTCCTCCGCTGCGTCTCCTCCCCTCTATATTCGCATATGCTGATTTCCCGCGTGCTCCTGCGGGTTTCTGTGCAACGCGCCGAGAAAACCCGCCGCCGCAGCGGACATCATCCACATCGCACCTTTCATCGCGATCGACCGCTCTCGCCTCCGCCTTCGCCCCGACAGCCAGCCAGCCAGCCAGCCAGCCATGGGCGTGTTCAACGTGGTGGCGCTGGCGGCCGAGGCGGCCGTGCTTGCGTGGTACGCCGGCGTCCCGCTCTACTACCGGCAGTGGCCGCTGCTGCGCGCCGACGTGGCCGCCGCGGCGCACCCGCGGCAGTCGCTGGCGGCGCTGGCGGCGCTCTCGCTGCTGCGGCTCGCGCTCTTCACGTACATCCGGCAGCGCAACAAGCGCGTGCCGTCCACGCGCGTGTTCGTCTTCTGCGTGTCGCTGGTCGAGGGCGTCGTCATGGCGCTCGCGTCGCTTCAGCCGCTCGTCTTCTGGCGCGACCCGCGCGCGTTCCTGCGCTTCCGGGCCGTCGCCTGGGGCGCCAGCTTCGTCTACGCGCTCTGGCTGCTCGCCATGGCCAGCGCCGTGCTGCAGCTGTGGTACATCCTGCAGCTCAACAAGAGCCGCGGACGCCTCGCGGACGACCGGCTCATCAGCGACGTGCTCAGCGAGCAGGACGCCAAGCGCGCGCGCTGGCGCACCAAGTGGGACTCGCTCGTCAAGCAGTTCCGCAAGAAGGCCACGGACCCGACCTTCGAGGCCATGGTGCGCCTCTACGCGCACCGAGAGAGTGCGTGGCGTCCTTCTCGTCCTTCTCGCCATTGCATATCCTCTATCTATCGATCGATCTGCACGGACCAACTAACGACCGACGTGTGTGGGTGGGTGTGCGAACGACGCAGCCGCGATCGACCGCGTGGCTGTAGCGGCCGAGCGCAGTCCGGACGAGTTCGAGTTCTACCTGCCGCAGATGTGCAGCTTCCTGCTGCTCGGGGTGTTCGTGCAGTCGCCGCAGCTCTGCCGGTTGCTGCTCGACAAGTGCAGCGCGTACGTGCGGCGCTTCTCTTACTATCGCAACGCGCACTGCCGCCACTACCGCCGCGTGCTCTAACGCTGCCTGCCTGCTTGTCGCTCGACCAATCGACAGGTCGCACGTGTTTGCGCACAAGATGCTGTGGTACCTGCAGTCGTACTGCCTGTGGAACCCGTCGTTCCGCTCGGACGAGGCCACGCGGCAGGTGCAGGTGCTGATCGAGGAGGTGTGCGACCGCGGCGCGTATCCGGCGCGGGCCATCGAGTGCCCGGCGCTGTCGCCGCGGCCGGGGACGAGCACGGGCGCCAACTCGGAGGACGACGCGGCGCACCACTCGGGGCTGCGGCGGGACTGGACCGCGCGGGTAGCTGCCTCCTCGACCCCGAACGAAGCCGACTGTCTCTTGCCCGCGTCGGCTAAGGACGACCACTATGCTACTTTCCACAAGCAGATCGCCGCCATCGACTACGCGGAGCGCGGGGTGACGGCGGACCCGTTCGAGCTAGAGACGGCCTTCCTCGGCGCGCTGGCCAACCTCTCGTCCAACCTGCGCGCCGTCGCGATCCCGCGCCGCAACGAAATGGTACGGAGCTCGTTGGCTGACCGACGTACGGTGGAGATGCCGACGCTAACCTCCAACGTGCGTGGCGCTCGATCGATCGATCGGTCCTGCAGCTGCAAAAGTGGCTCAAGGACCTGGAAGTGCAGTTCTTCCCGTCCAACTCGCTCTACCTCCCCGTTGGGAACCCGTTCCACCGGATCAAGCGCCTGCACGTCTCCGAGAGCTTCACGTTCTCCACGAGGGTGCGTTCGAGCTCGATCTGTTTGGCTCTGGCCTGCTCATGCCGATGATGGCGGTGTTGTAGCCAATGCTGACTTGGAACCACATTCGTCTGCCTACGTGTGTATGTAGGAGCGCGTGCCGTTCCTGCTGTGCGTCGAGGTGGTCGACTACCCTCCGCCCGCTGGCGCGAGCGCGTCGATGCAAAAGCGCCGCAGCAGCAGCGTAGCGTACGCGCGCCGGTTTACGCTGACGATGTTCGACAAGCCGACGCTCAATGAGGCTGGCATTGTGCCGTCGGAGCGCACGCCGCTTGTGTCCCCGGACGCGGCGGCGCTCGGGTTCTGGAGCGAGTCCAAGCCGCCGAGCAGCCCGACGCGTCTTCGCTCGCTCTCGCAGCACATCTCCATGTCGCAGCCGGCTGAAATCCTCCACGGTATCATCGACACGCTGAAGCGGAAGGGCCCGGGGGGAGGCAAGCAGTCGAGCACTGGCAGTGTGCCGGACGCCAACCGAGAGGCTCTCCTCGCGCCCGGGAATGGCGTGAGTGTGGACGACTCGGCGATCCGCCAGTATCCGTCTTGGGAAGGCGGGCGCAGCCAGTCGCATCCGATGATGAAGTCGCCGGCGCTGGTCAAGGGCGCTGTTAGCATCGACTCGGCTGTCGCGCGCATCACTGCGCAGGGGAACGAAGCGGCCAGCGAAGCCGCGGAGATCGCGAACGCGGCCGCTCTAGCGGTCAACAACTCTCGCGCGTCGAGTCGTATGGACTTGGACGATAGCGGTGCGTGGTCCCCGCGATCGGACGCGATCCTGTCGCCGCAGTCGGTGGGCTCGGCGTACTCTCCGCCAGCGCTCGCGCGCTTCGACAGCACGGACCGGTTCATCCAGGACATGATGGAGCGCGACTCGAAGCTGGACGACGAGGACGACGCGAATGGCAGCGGCTCCACGACGCTACTCGCGCTGGAGAACCAGCGGCGGCACAGCGACTTGCCCTGCGTCATCTTCAAGGAGAGGTGGACCGACAAGGAGCGCCGCGTGCAAGCGACGTCGCCGTATGGCCAGCTGACGGGCTGGCGACTGCTGCCAGTGATCGTCAAGAGCGACGACGACCTTCGGCAGGAGCAGCTCGCGTCGCAGCTCGTCAAGCAGTTCGCCAAAGTGTTCGAGGAGTTCAAGGTGCCCGTGTTCCTCCGCCCGTACGACGTGATTGCGATCACGTCGACGTCCGGGCTGGTCGAGGCCATCCCTGACACGATCTCGATCGACTCGCTCAAGCGCAATGACCGCGACTTCACGACGCTGCTCGACTTTTTCACGCGGCACTTTGGCGACCCGTCGAGCTCGGCGTTCAAGGACGCGCGCGCCAACTTTGTGCAGTCCATGGCGGCCTACTCGATCGTGTGCTACTTGCTGCAGGTCAAGGACCGGCACAACGGCAACATCTTGCTGGACGCCGAGGGCCACATTATCCACATTGACTTTGGCTTCTTCCTGTCCAACAACCCGGGCAACATGGCGTTCGAGCAGGCGCCGTTCAAGCTGACGCAGGACTTCGTGGAGCTGATGGGCGGTCCGCGGTCCGCTGCGTTCCGTCGCTTCCGCTCGCTGTGCGTGCGCTCGTTCCTCGTGGCACGCAAGTACCGGCACCGGTTCATCCTGCTGGTCGAGATGATGCTGCACGGCAACGAGCACCTGCCGTGCTTCGCCGGAGACCCCAAGGGCGCCGTGGAGAAGCTCGCGGCGCGCTTCCAGCCGGACCTGGACATCAACTCGTGCGAGGACTTTGTGCACTCGCTCATCGACGCGTCGCTCGACAACTGGCGCACCAACTGGTACGACCGCTACCAGCGCTGGATTGTCGGCGTGTTTTGAATGCAGCGGCGCCTAAGAGCGAGGCGAGAGCGTTCGGGAGGGCGGCAGGACCAGTAGCTGCAGTAGATTTGCTCCCGCTTTTTGTTGGCAGGCCGCCGTATCGGTGGTGGGTGCCTCGCGGGGAGCGGTGTTAGCGCCAGGGACCATTTAGTCAGCGACTTTAGGTAACAAGGAACGGTGTAGTTGTGCACAGCATGGACGGGACTGGAGTCCCGACTGAGTTTGAGTCAAACGCCGTTGACTCGACGACATGAAGACACAGCGAGATGGACCAGGTCTGCTTGTGATTTCACGTGAAGGTGACCTGCGCATCCCTCGCGCAACGGGCCACTTGGCAAGTACTGTACGTGCTGTCAATGGAGACTTGCGTGACGACAAGTGAGCCGGACTCTCTCGGCGGCTGCGACCGATCAATGAGGAGCTGCTGTCTCTCTCTCTCCGGTGGCGGCTGATGAGTGGAGAAAAGCTGCATGAGCGACTCGCTGACGTCGAAGGGGGTTCGACGTTGAAATGGACTAGCGAAATCGGACTCGCCCAATCAGACCCCAAGGTGTCGACGGGTCAGGCGCGGTCGAGGCGGCGTGGCGGCCTCATGCGTGGCGATTGGAATCGCTGGGCCATCGCGTCAGCGGACTGGGGGATCACGGGCATTGGTGTGTCCGCGATTAACACGATTAACTCTCCGATGGCAGTCCGTGCAAGAGCAGGCACCACCGATCCAACCGATCATGATGCCGCAGCAGTGGGGCATGTCGAGGCGCGCATCTCGAGCCGTCGTGAAGGTATACTCGCGGTGGTATGCTTGCGCCGCCTCTTTTCGGATCGTCGAGGCCTTTTGGTTTAACCCCAGCGCATCCAGCAGTGACGTGCCAAGTCCGGCCGCCACGGACGCTCGCCGAACTCCACACGGAAGGGCTGGAGCGCTTTGGACACCTCGGACGCACCACGATGTCTGCTCGGCTAGTCCTCATTCTCGCTTTCGCCTCGGCCTGCACACCTCCACCACCGACTGACCAAGAACCACCCTCGGCACCCCAGTCGCTATGGCTGCAGTCAACGCGCAGCGAGGAGGGCTCCGGACGCCGCTCGAAGCCGACGCAACTGGGCGTTTGTCATACATTAGTGGCACCTCTCGCACAAACCCGAAGGATCCTGAGTCTGGTTTCGCTGGCCTCAAGACCCCGGAGCGTGACGCTGGCTACGGAGAGTTTGAGGGCGGCGCGCTGCGTGAAGGCGGGCCGGTCCATCTGCTGAGCCGCGAGGCAGCGGGCCTCCTGTTCCAGTACGCGGCCGTCGGTCTCACGTACGGCATGCTGCCGGCCGTTATCTACCCGTTCCTGCAGCAGTACCTGAACGCGAGTGGGCAGCAGACGATTACGGCCAGCACCCTCGTGACGCTCCCGTGGTCCTTCAAGGCCTTCTACGGCATCCTGTCGGACTGCGTCCCCATCTTCGGACTTCGCCGCAAGCCCTACATCCTCATCGGCTGGGTCGTCACGCTCATTATGCTGTCCATCATG
>JAADXX010000725.1:0-14254 GCA_023338025.1 Phytopythium oedochilum
GGGTACCATTTCCACCAACAACAAGCGCGCGGACAGCAGCGAGAGTCACAACAGCGAAGACGACGATGACGACGATGACTTGGTTGATGGAGACGACGAAGTCGGTGACTGGGACCTGGAGGACGAAGGAAAATCAAGCCAAAACACCGCTGCTGTATCCAAAGCGCCGGCTATTCCACCCGAGGCCTCGCCTCCACCAAAGGCGAGTCCACCGCCTCCACATCCAGCGCGAGGCATGTTCTGGTCTCGCTTCAATGCGTGCGGGTGCCTCGTCGGCATCCTGGCCGGCTTCGTCTCAGCTTTCGCCATCTTCCTGTATGTACGAACTGTGGCGTCTCTATCGCACAACCTGCTGGCTGCCTTGTACTTTCATCAGATTAGACCCGTTATGCCCAGAGCTTCGCGTGCTGCTCACCACCTCGTCAGTGTCTGCGTCGGCATGTCTGTCTGGCTGCTTTCTGGCGCGTCCGGTTCCGGGCAAGGTTGTTCGCCGCTCGTAGCGGGCGGCGCGTTCAACAGTATTTTGGGCCAGCGCCAAGCTCTCTTGCTTCACGACCGACGCAAGCCGCTCCGTTGACCGAGGGAACTGCACGAACCTGCTCAGCACCGTCGTGATCGCGACCGTGCAGCTCTCGCTCTACCTCCTCGCCGTCAGCATCGTCGCCAAGGCATGGACGCAGGCGTTGGCTCCGGCATCCATCCTCGGACTCCTATCGCCCATGGTAAACTCCAAGTAGTACCTGCGCCTCCACGGCCGTCCCGCGAGTGGCCACGGCGGCACCACGACCACGGACCTGCTGCTGTCGCCATCGGCATCCCACAACTAAAGTCCACTTGACTCGGACACTGTCCGTTGCCTCCTCACAAAATGTAGCTATGTCACTTTCCCGAGGTAGTCATCCGCCTCCCCCCCGATCTTGCAACTGTCAACGTTCGAGTTGCCGAATCCGGGTCGCGCGAGGGTTGGTTGGTGCCGTGGAAGGCCATTTTCTTCGGCTTGGAGGGGGATCGTTCGGTGACCGATCGACCGCTTGACCTCATCGCTCCGCGCGCCTCCGCCCGCCTGTGCTCGCTGCAGACCGCGCACCATGGCCGCCTCTACCGCCTCGGACCTCGTCGCGTACGCGAACAAGCTGCTGGGCCTGTCGCTGGACTTTGCGGCCGAGCTGAAGAAGGGCGACCTGGCGCCGGTGGTGGCCGCTGTGTCGCCCAAGACGGCCGACTTGCTGGCCGTGGACGCCGAGACGGACGTCGAGGGCGCCCTCAGCATGCTCGCGGACGTCATCCTGGCCGCGCTGCCGGCCGATAAGGCCACCGCCGAGGCCAAGAAGCTCATTGCGACCGCCACAGCCAACGCCGACGACGACAAGGCGCTGCTGCGGCTGCGCGTGTGAGTTTATATGCATAGAGAGAGAGAGAGAGAGAGAGAGAGATTGGATGGATGGAGCGCAGGACTGACGCGCGTGGTGTGTCGCTCGCTGGCTGCTGTCAGTGCGACCAACGTGTTCAACAAGGCGGCGGCGCTCCCGGCGCTGCGCTTCGACGCGCTGATCGCGATCATCGGCTTCGCGGGCGCCTCGGGCCACGTGGCGCTCGTGAGCGGCTACTTCGACAGCGCCGAGCAGCTTGTGGGCGCGCCGCTCTCTTTGGCGCAGCGCCGCACGCTCTTCCTCACGATCGCCAACGTCATTGAGAAGGAGGACGCTGCCAGGTAGAGCTAGCTAGTCTGGCTGTCTTTTGGTCTTGATGGGGAACGCAGGACTTACTCACTCACTCACTCACTCACTCTCGTCTCCGCGAATTACAGCCTCAAGGTGCTGATCTTCCTCGAGAAGTACCTGACGACGTTCGCGGGCGTGACGGACGCCAAGGAGCTGGACACGGGCAAGGACGTGGCGGCCCGCGCGGCCAAGCTGGTGCTCAAGCAGCCGGTCTCGAGCTTCCTGGCGCGCGTGGACCTGCTGGCCAACCCGGTGGTGGAGGCCACGCTCAAGCCGTGCAAGACGAACGGCAAGCTGTTCGCGCTGCTCGAGATCGTGTCGACCAAGACGCTGGCCGAGTTCGCCGCGTTCCAGAAGGCGGACGCCGCCGTGTTCAAGGCCCACGGACTGGACGAGGCCGAGCTGGCCGCCACCATGCGGCTGTTCACGCTCGCGTCGCTCCCCACGGGCTTCGAGGAGGTCTCGTACGCGGCCGTCGCCAAGACGCTCGACGTGCCGGAGGACGAGGTCGAGCCGTGGGTCGTGCGCGCCATCACGGCGAACGTGGTGACGGCCAAGATCGACCAGCTGCGCCGCACCGTGGTCGTGTCGCGCGCGCTGCAGCGCGGCTTCGGCGCGGCGCAGTGGGCCGAGGTGGACGCCAAGCTCCAGCAGTACAAGTCGAACGTCGGCGCGCTGCTCCAGATCATCCGCAACGCGCGGCAGGCGCAGGCGGCGCAGTAATTAGACACACTAGCGTAGCCGGGAGGCGGCCGTCGGGGGCACGATCGAGGTCGGGATGTCGAGGAGGAGGAGGGGAGGCACGGACGCCGGCCGGCGCCATTTTCGGGTCGTAGAGGGACGAGTGACGTCACGAAGAGGACGAATAAAAAGCAGAAAACGCAGCAGCGGGGAGTGGAGGAGGCGGTGCCGTGCAGAGTCTGTCTTGCTGCCTTGAGCGCCTTGGCAGGAGCGTTTGTACTCCATGCGTCCTCGTCCGGAAAATAGGTCGGGAGTGAAGCGCGGAGCAGGTTATCTTTGGCTGCAACGCGCTGCTTCTCACCTTGGCAGAGCGTCCGCACCGAGCATCACCTCCACGCGGATGACTGCGTCGGGCAAGCGAGGCATCCTCTGCAGACCCGAAAGCTAGTACTTCGAAGTAGCAGGACGCGACCATGGCTGTCGCCCAAAGCGCCGCCACCGCGGTTCAAGACGCCGAGAATGCGAACAACAAGGAAGACGGCTCCGCCAATGATGCCGACGCGCCATTCGTGCGTTCTGCTTGCCAATTCCCGCAGTGTGGCGGAGCTGTCGGCTGACCTTGGCCATTGGCTCGCCGTGCGATCCAACAGGAAGTCGTGCTGGCCCCGGTGGTTGACCTCGACCTGGATTTTGACGACACGCTCGAGCCTGAGGATGTCGCGGCGACGGTAGACCACGCGCCAACAACACCACGGATGCTGCATCTTGTCGGACTGACCCAATGTTTGGCCGCAACAGATCGCCTTCGCGGTCAACGGACTCATGGAGGCGATGCTGTTGCCAATCGTCGTGGACTCAGAAAACGTGATGAACGCGCCAGACATGACGTTCACGCGGGACCGAGAGCCCATTGCGCCGCCGCTCGACCGCCACGGCCCCAAGCGCGCGACGAAGAAGGCCCGGCAGAAGAAATCGGCAGCGCTCAAGTCAGGGAGTATGCACGGCGAGTCCCGAGCGCCGTCCCGAGCTTCATCCCGCGCGGCTTCACGCTTCGGTGGCTCGATCAGAGCGTTGACCACTGCGATGCGCAGCGTTGGGATGGCCTCAAAGCTATCGCGGACAGCGATTGAGCCATGCCAAGTCGTGCCGTGGCAGGACGGGCCGTCATCGAGGGAGCAGACGCCCGGCGTCCACGCTCTTTGGAGAGAGGAGCAAGGCGGGGCAGCGTCTCTTGCTGGCAGCACCGCTCGCCGGCGGGTCGACGCGGCGGAAATCCAGCGGCGAGGCGACATCGAGCGCGACATCAGCACCCGGGAGGCGCGTCGTCAGCTCTCACGGCAGATCCAACGGAAGGGCGAGCTGCCGCTCAAGCTGCGGTCCTTGGACGACCCCGAGGTCTCGTTCGACACGCAGGAGGCGTTGGCAGCCACCGCAGCTCGCACTGGGGTGGGATCTCGACTAGGAGGCAGCAGACTTGGGGATCGACCCAAGTCGCCTGCGATGGGGCTACCCTTGGCGTCGCTGGTGAAGTCGGAGCCGGCTTCAAGCGGCTTCAGCGAGCCGACTCGGAACGACAGAGACCCAAGCACGACGTTCCGAAGCGAGGACTACCGAGAGATATCTTCGAGCCTCGTGCTGCTCGGCAGAGGCGGAGAAGTCCTCGTGGGCGACAACTGCTACCTCGTCGGTCGAAAACCGCGCTTGGAGATTGCTCAGGATCTGAGCAAGAAGGCAAAGGTCGAGCCTCGGATCAGTGTGGTGGCGCCTCCATCCGATACAGACTCGCAGGCAACAGCAGCTGAACCTGCGACTCCTATCCAAGAGAGCGCGTCGCGCTCCATTGGGAAGGGCCCGTTACCCGCAGTATCCGCCACCAAGGCAGGGGACGAGACTTACGACTGCGTGCGACGGCAGACACAGGTCAATCCAGCCTTTGAGGGGTGTCTGGGCTCGGTCGAGACGTACCCGCGCCTGGAAATGGACTCATCCACGACTGCGCTCGCCAAGGGCGTCACAGTCAAAGGCGATGAGCAGAGCGCTTTGTTCCCAGCAGGTTCCCCAAAGCCACGACACGCTAGAATCGTCGATAAAGCGCCTCTTTCTTCTCGTCCTCGTCATGTAGCAGTGATGAAGACGACTGAGGAACCGACATCTCCAACGATATCGAACCCACCAGAGCCGCAGCAGGAATCCGCGCCAGTCGCCGATAAGACAGCGAAGGTCTTGAGCTTGGAGAAGAACGCTGACGCACTGCATCGAGCGGTAGGCACGCAGAGAACGCATGTGGCTGAGTGAACCATCATCTAACCGACTTACTTGACGACGCCAGGTGATGCTGAAGAACAGAGAGACACACCTGCACTCGCTGCGGATTCGAACACCGGCACAAGAGCGACGTCCACCGGCCTCAAAGCAGTCCCGCAGCCGGTTCGGCCTCGCTCAGCTGGAAGAGAACGCGGCCGCAGACGCAATGGAGCACCGAACCTCGGATGAACCCACAGTAAGTCTCTGCTGCCAGTCGAGTGCAGTCTTGCTGTCTCCTGTGTTCACGGTCATGGTGGATTGCTTCAGAACATGTCAGTGCGTTCGCTGCGTACCAAGTACATGCGCGAGTTCCCGATCCCTCCTTCTGGGACGATCCGCGTATTCAAAGCGGCCGCATTATCGCGCTACGATGCGACCGACGCAATTCCTTTTGGGGCGTTGCCGTCGATCGTCAAGGCGAAGCGATAACAGCAGCTTCAGCAAGAGGATGACAACCGCAATAGCATACAGGTGTGAGTCTACCACCCAGTCTGTCGTGTTGGATCGCCGCATCCTTTCCCCACGCCACTTCTTGTCTTAGCAGCGCTGCTCACTCGCGTTTCCGATACTTTTGCAGGTCCTTGTCCCGCTTCATGGACGCGCCGACGAACGCGTTGATCAGCTGCGAGTTGAAGATCTGGTACACGAGCGTCTGGTTGTAGAAGAAGTTGGCGTTGCCAGATGCCGGGAACAGCCAGAGGAACCACATGACCGGCAGCATACACGTCGCGACGGCGAGCCCAAGCGCGTAGACGTAGCGCTTCTCGATCACTGCAGAGCCAATAGGATCAAGGGACGATCGAGGCGTGAGCAGACCCACGAGCATGAAGAAGAACACACTAAGAGACAGACGTACGCATGATGGCCTTGGGGTGAAGCGCCATCGTTGTGAGGAAGAAGCTAAAGTCGCCAAAGCACGGATACGCCTGGAAGAGAGTGAAGATGCCGATCAACACGCACGCGTACGCTTGGGGACGGGTGCTAAACACACACACATCGCATGTGAGATCACAACTCCACAGGAAGGAAGCGCTCGAGGACGTACGCCATCCGGAGGAAGATCGGCACGACGTAAATGCACGGGTGAATGTGCATCACGAAGAGGAAGTACGGGATGAAGCGGTCGAAGACTTCCATGAAGAAGTACCAGAAGATGCCGACATTTGGCGTCAAGTCCGAGTAGTTCGCGACCCACAGGTACGTGCTCTAATGACAGACAACGCCAACCGACGACACCCATCAGTACGCCGTTAAAGCGCTATCAGCCAAGCCGCTCGTACCTCGATGAACTCCCATCCGCCAGCAATCGAGTACGACATGTAGAGCAGGCACGCAAGCCAGACCGCAGTCGTCACCACACTCTTGAGCACGAGCGCGACGCTTGGCGCCGCCATCTCGTCACTCTCGTCCTCCGTCTTTGTGCCACGCGAACACGCAGTTAGCTAGCGTCTCAACCAAAACCAGGCTCACTCTGATGTGAGCACCTGAGCGCGCTGGTTCGAGCTCAGTAAGAGCACGATAGGGACCAGCAGAACGATCGGGTAGACGGACAAGTACGCCCCCACGGCCACGCAGAGACTCGACGCGACGACGGCTCCTGTTCATCCGCAGCACAGCGTTCGCCGGTGGAATGAGCAGCACGTTCGGCGTGCAATGGAATGAAAGCTTGCCACGTCACCTTCGGCTGCGAAGACGAGCGCGTAGATGACGGCCAGGTGGGTCAGCGACACGGTCGACATGGCGACGCTAGAGGCGAGCGTGTACGGGTTGCACAAGTATCTGCACCGATGGATCGCAGTCAGCCCGGTGCCAGGACGCTTAGCGTTTGCAGCGCACCGCAACGCGGACGCACATGAACGCGACGGTCGCGGACAGCGTCTCCGGCTTGAACAGCGGCGACACGGGCACGCGGTGCAGCCAGATCTCCTGGCCCTTGTGCCTCGGCACGCGGCCCTCCTCCGTCTCCAGCGTCCGCCTGCACAGCCGCGCGAACCCCAGCGCGATGGCGACGTCCACCGCCATGAAGAGCGTGCAGGCCGCCGCGTACTGGAGCGCGGCCGGGACGAGCGCGAAGAGCGGGTAGAAGAGCGCGAACACGAGCACGGGCTGGTGGAACACGTCGCCGGCGTAGGGCGAGCCGGCGTGCGCGAAGAGGACGACGCTCTCGCGCACGCGGCGCAGCGAGGACACGGGCGTCACCAGCTCCGGCCGCGCAGCCAGCGCCTCGTGCACGCCCGGCGCCGCGTACAGCGCCACGCGCAGCGCGAGCCCCGCCGCCACGGCCGCCGCCGTCAACGTCGCCGTCGTCGTCGCTCGCATTTCTACAGTGGAGATGTCGGGGTGCGGATATTCGGATACTGTCTGAAAATGATTTACGGCACACCGTGTTCTGTAAAATGCTACTCATAAAAATAGCTAAAAATAGCTATTTTAGATGTGTTCATGAGCCAAAACACGGTGGGGTTACAATTTAGCATCACCACCCACCAACTGCAATTGGAGACCTGATGGCCCCCTTGTGGAAGCGGCCGGGCGTGGTGCTGGGCGGCGCGGCCGTGTACGGCGCGGCGACGCTGGGCGCGTACCTGGCGTTCTACGAGCCGCCCAAGCCGTCGGCGGCGGGCGCGGCGGTGACGGACGCGCGGCGGCTGCAGGTGTTCGACGCGAACGCCTCGCAGTACGACCGGGACGTGGGCTGGGACGAGACGCTCATGGGCGTCTCGCTGCTGCGGCGCGTCCTGCTGCGCCGCGCCGAGGGCGAGGTGCTCGAGGTGGCGGCCGGCACGGGCCGCAACCTGGTGCACTACCCGGCGCGCGCGCGGCTGACGCTGACGGACTTTAGCGCCGGCATGCTGGCCCAGGCGCGCGCCAAGGCGCCGCCGAGCGCCGCGCTGCGCGTCATGAGCGCGAGCGACCTGCAGTTCCCGAGCCAGGCGTTCGACACGGTGGTCGACACGTTTGGGCTCTGCAGCATGGACGAGCCGGAGCGCGCGCTGCGCGAGATGCAGCGCGTGTGCCGGCGCGGCGGCCGCATCCTGCTGCTCGAGCACGGCCGCAGCAGCTACTCGTGGCTCTCGGCCGTGCTCGACAAGTTCGCCGACGCGCACGCCCACAAGTGGGGCTGCCACTGGAACCGAGACATCCTCGCGCTCGTGGAGCAGGCCGGGCTAGAGCTCGAGACGGTGCGCCGCTTCCACTTCGGCACCACCTACTACATCGTCGCCAAGCCCGGCGGCGGCAGCGGAGACGGCCACGACGGCGACGACGACGGCGCGAGCGCATGATAAGCACGGCGAGGTCGCCGACGACAGGAAGAGAATAGCATGAAGGCGCAAAGCGTCGCCGACCGACCGACCGACCGTTGCCTTGGCCGTGACCCTTGCGGATCGCTCGCTCTCTTGCTCTCACTCGCAGACAGACCGACAGACAGACAAACAGACAGACAGACAGACAGACCATGTCGGAGGTCGAGGAGACGCTCGAGCGCATCAAGAACCACAAGGGCGTCGAGGGCTACGTGATCGCGGACCGCAGCGGCAACGTGCTGCGGCGCCACCCGATGATGGCGGTGGCCGAGGCCGACAAGTACGCGCTCTACATGAAGGAGCTTACGACCAAGGCGCGCGGCGTCGTGCGCGACCTGAACCCCAAGAACGACCTGCAGTACATGCGCATCCGCGTCAAGAAGCTCGAGCTGCTCGTGGCTCATGGTGCGTACGCCACGCGCCAAGGGGGCTGGTGACGCGCACGGGAGGCGCTGACGCTCGTGCTCTGCAGAGCGAGACTTCTCCGTCGTGGTCATCCAGAAGTGGATGCCGACGAACGGATAGCTTGGCAATCGCCGACAGCAGGAGTGGAGGATCGTAGCCACCTATACTACATGGACGGTTTGGCATCGCCTTCCCTCGTTTCCAAGTTATCTCTCTCGTGGGAACCAGAACACGACGCTCACGTAGGCTTCAAGCGAGCCGTCCGCTTGGCCTCCAACGCGAGCATTTGCTGCCACGAAGCGCTCGACACGCGCTCTTCGCCGAGGCTGAGGGCCATGAGCCGCGCCAAGCGAAGCCACCGGTGCAAATCATCCGCCTAGTAGTCACAAAGCCAGAGAACACACACACACATGCCTGTTAGAGGAGGTAGGAGAGCGCTTGCGATCGATCATGGTGCAGACTGTACCTGGACGGCCTCCTTGGCCTTGCGGCGGTCCACGTAGTGCTTCTCGGCCATCTCGGCCTCCTCGTTGCCGATCGAGACTGAGAGCGACCGGAGGACGCTGAGGTACACGCGGAAGCAATCCAGCAGCGATTCTGAAGGGGCAGTGGCCACCGAGTCGGCCGCTGCGTCAGCGCGCACCGGGACGCTGACAGTGACTGGCAAGATGCTTTTCGCGTCCGAGAGCGTGACGATCGCCACGTCTTGCGGGAAGTCCATGCTGTAGTACTGGAAGTCGTACGGAAGCAGCAGCTTGCCCACGAGCGACTGGAGCGCGTCCATGTTCTTGACGCCCTGCTCGCTCAGTTGGCCCGCGGAGAGCCCCGTCTCGTCGACGACCATGGCCGTGCCGTTCGCGACTTGCAGAGCGCCAGCGACGAGCACGTCCTGCTCGTAGTTCTTGTGCGGAGCAAACTTGGAGCCGTTCAGAGCCTCGAGTGACAGGCTTATCGTGGCCACCATCGGCACAACGGACCGCAGCGTCGACAGCAAATCCTCCAATGCCTTCTTCTTGACAGCTCCATCCAAGTCACTATCCAGCACCAAGTTGAGCGACAGGTTCCCAAGTGGCGTGGTCGGGTCGGCGCGAGCGTACACTCGCGAGAACAGACACAGGAGCAAATACTCTGCAGCAACAGCGTCGCCAGCGAGCGCGGTCGACAGGTACCCGACCAGTTGCTCTCGGACATGAGCGATGTCGGTCGAATGGCCGGCAGCTCGCCACTCCTTTGCGCAGAACTCCTTCCGAGCGTCGTTGCTGCTGGCGAGGGCCTTGTACGACGCCATCGACTCTTTGGGACGCACATGGTGGATGTTGTCGAGGACAGTCACGTCGCAGCAGTGAAGCACGGCACCCGACTGCGTCTTGCGCTGGAGGTCGCCCAGGCAATCCGAGATGTTCAGGTCCTGGAGCTCTCGAACGGACAGCGAGTCAACTGCAGGGCGATCCTCCGACCCCGCCACCATGAGATCCAGGATCCCCACGAACTCAAAGGCCTCGTTGACCCGGAACGCGTCCAGCGCAACGTCGGGATACTGTCCATCGTACACGTAGATGCCGATCGTCTGAGCACCGAACGCCGTTGCCTCCTCCTCCGTATCGTGTCCAGGTGTTGCCGCCTTGGACTTCTTGCTCTGAACACTAGCGTCGCCCACTCTAGACGTGTCTTGAGAGCTCTCGCCGCTGTCCACCGCGTCGTTCGCTCGCTTCGTGCCCTTGGTAACTGCAGAAGCCGCAGCCGAGACGGATGCGTCTGCGTGCTGCCCTCCGTCCGCTTCGTACGCGCTCTTGGCCCACGGCGACACGGACGGGAAGAGCGCGACCTTCAACGGGATGCGCTCGACGACCTTCTCGCGCAGCGTGCTGTCCTCGAAGGCGACGCCGCCTGCTACTGCTACTGCTACTGCATCGGCCTCCTCACCAGACGCGAGCACCACGAGCTCCGGGTCCTGCACGTCGCGGATCACGCCGCGCAGACGCAGCAGGCTCCCGTCTGCGTACCTGCCAAGGACGAACGCGCGCTCGTTGAACGTGGGGATCGCCGCGCGAGCTCCCTCGCCCTCCGTCGCCCGCCGGTACTTCGCCAACGCCTCGTGCACCTGCATTGCTCACTCCAATTGGCGCTTGGCGCCATCTTCGGGCGGGTCCATTACCCAAAACAATCTGTTTTGGGTAACTCGGCATACATATCGCCCAATTTAGGACGTTTTGGCGGGAAACACAGGAGCTCTTCAAGTGTTGAAGATGGCGTTTTGCTGGTCGCACACCGTGGAGGACGACGACGACGAGGCGAAGCGCTCAAGGCGCGTGGAGCGCGACGATGATGACGGTGATGTTGTCGTTCGAGTAGCGGCGGATGGCTTCCTGCGCGAGCTCCTTGGCCGCGAGCTGCACGTTGCCGTGCAGGCGGACGCGCTCGCGCACAATCTCGGCCGCCTCCTCGCTCGTCATGACATCCCAGAGACCGTCGCACGCGAGCACGAGGCACTCGTCCACGGCCGGGTCCAGCTCCAGGGCGTGGATGTCCGGGCGAGCGGTGAGCAGCGCCGGAGTCTTCTCGTCATCCTTCGCGAACGGGTTCTGCTGCTGCTGCAGGCTTGGGGCGACGCCGATCGAGAGAGCCGACAAGCCGTTGGTCCTTCGGTCGAGCATGCCCTTGAACTCGAGGTCGCCGAAGGCCCTCGTAATGGCCATGACGCCGTTCACGCGGTTGTTGACCACGCGGCCGCCGAGCTGGAGGATGCGCTCGCGCTCGGCGGCCAGCTCGAGTCGGTGGTCCTTGGTCACCGCCACGACTTCGCCCGTTCGCCGGACAAGCACGAGTCGGCAATCCCCGACGTGAGCAATCGACATGCGAATGCGTTCATGGCTATCAGTTCCACCGCTCTTCTTTCGCGTTAGCACGACGCTCGTGGCCGTCGATCCGCTGAGGTCGCCCTTCTGCAGCAAGTAATCGCACACGAACGAGTCGAGCTCCAGGAAGCAGCTCTCGAGCAGTTCTTCGAAGCGGTCACCATCGTCGTCGAGGCCTTTAAAGATCCAGGAATGTAGCTGCTCGTGGAGAATGTTGGCGCATTCCTCGCCACCGTGGCCGTCGTACAAGCCGACGTAGGCGGCGCCTTCGAGGTTGCATGGCGTGTGACTGTCAATGGCGGGGAGCACCACCCAGCGGTCTTCTTGCGTGTTGCGCCGGCCTTGGAGCGACGCTACACCATACTGGAGACCAAGCGCTTGGTTCCCCCCACGGTATGCCTGCTCGTCGCTGCTGTTCAAGAACGACGTGGCCATGACGAGGTTGCTGCTCGTGCTCAGCGAATGACCATGGCCGGAGTGCGAATGCGAATCGAGTTCCTTTGTGCCGCCGGGGCGTGTCAATGGCGGCATCGACAACGTCGTGAGCAGCAGCTCGTCGAGCAGCTGAGGGGACTGACAGACTGCGACGTCGTCGTCGTCGCTTGACAAGTTCTCGTCGATGTCGCTCCCGATCGAATGGTCTTGATGGGACGCGCGTCCTGTTCCCCAATGCTCGGCCACTCCCGTATCGACCTTACCTCGAGGCAATTCCGGTGTGTTCTTGCTATTGCTGGGCTTCTTTCGCGAGAAGAGCTGCGCGCGGTACTCGATCTCCTCATTCGTGAGCATCTGCCGCTCCGGCTCATCACTCTGCGCTGTGTCCGATGCAGCTGCGAGGATTCGATTGCCCTTCGGCCTCGCGACTGCTTTTGTCGGTGATAAACGTTGACGGAGCTGCATCTCGGTAGCTGCAGCGTGCATATCCAGAGCGCCAGCAGCACTACTTGGGTCTACAGCGGTGCTCCCGGAGGCTGGCAAACTGGATGGTGGTTGTTGATGCTGTCGTCTGTGACGCTCCACAACCTCCAACCGCGCCTGGTGGAGCCGCTTCATCATCTGCGCGCGAGTATTCACGATCAGGGTAAAGCGGTCTTGGCCGCCTACGGCGTGGTCAATCTCCTCCTTGGACACGGAGATCAATGGCACAGGCGTCAGATGCGCCGGTGAGGAGGCTGATAACGCTGGACCTTCGTCCATGGTCACCCACGGATGGGTCATCACGTCGAGCAGTGTCAAGCGCTCCAGTGGGTTCTTGGTAAGCATTCCAATCAGCAGGTCCTTCAGCGACGCGTCGATGGGTGCAGGGAACACGAGCGGGTCGTTCTGGATCTTGTCGAAGATCTGCATGGCGGACTTCGCCACGAACGGCGGCTGGCCGAACTTGAGCATGAAGAAGGTCGCTCCAACGGCCCAGATATCAGCGAGCTGCCCCGAGTACTCCTCGCCGGAGCACATTTCGGGCGACATGAAGGCAGGCGTGCCGGCCGTGTCTAGGATCTTTTGCTTGCTTCCGTACAGCGACTGCGAGATGCCAAAGTCGGCGATCTTGACGACGTCCTTGTCACTGACGAGCAGGTTCTGAGGCTTGATATCCCCGTGCACAATCTTCTGCTCGTGTAGGTAGGCGAGGCCGAGGATCACCTGCAGGAAGATGCAGTGGAGGTCGCGGTCGTGGAAGCTCTCGAGCGCGCCGTGGGGATGCTTCTTCTTTTGGTGGCTCAGCAGGTCGCCGTTCTTCATGTACTCGAGCACGAGGAAGAGCTTGTTCATTTTGGGGTCGTCCATCACCTCGTACAGCCGCAGCACGTTCGGGTGGTGTAGCTTCTTCATGATGGCGATCTCGCGCTTGATGTCGTCCAGCTTGCTCTGCTTGCCGAGCTTGTCCTTCTTCATGATGTCGCGGCTGATGAACTTCATGGCGAAGAGCTTGCCTGACAGCTTCTCCTTGCACAGTTTCACCTCGGCGTAGCTCCCAGCACCGAGGGTCTCGAGGATGATGTAATTGTTGATCATAGTGCGGGAGTTGAGCCAGTCGCCGAACTTGGGCACCGGGTGTGGCAAGTTGTGCTGTGGCAGCTCAGCTTTCTTCTTTTTGACGACCTTGGTGTCCCGGATTGCAGCTGCCTGGCTCGATCCTGGCGTTGGAGACGGCGGGGAAGCTGCAAGAGGCAGTGCAGTTTTCACAGGCGATCCTCCTCCTCCCATCATAGTCAACGGAACAACCCCCGGCGAGATATTACTCATGATACTGCTGCGATACGATGGCTGCTTGGTCGGAGACACGGATCCACCAGGCGAGATGGCGACGCCTACAGCCATTGGGCTCCTTGTAGGGGATGGCCGTGGTTGAGTGCCTGGAGGAAGGTGGATAGGGGGCTGTGGACCACCAAACGCCACGAAGCCGACTGTTATTGGAGCTCCAGGATGTGGTGGTTGCTTCAGCATAGTGATTGGCGTTCGCCCACCACTCGCAAGCACTTGAGTGCTCGCGGGTTTCGACAACGGCGAGCTGGGCACGCTCATTCGATCAGAAGACACCGATCTCGACGACTTGAGGGATGCTTTGCTCTTGGGCTGAGAGTTCATCTGCGTTTCGGACGGAGGTGCCTCATTATCTAGCCAGTCATGAACCGCTTCGCCCGCGCTGGCATCGCTATTGTCATCCTCAATGTCATCGTCGCTGCTGTCGCCATCATCTGACTCAACAGTTTGGAACTCGTCGGGCATCTCAAACGCCGGGCGGAACTTGCCTCGCGCTGGATGTGGAGGCGGTGGACTCGCCTTTGGTGGAGGCGAGGCCTCGGGTGGAATAGCCGGCGCTTTGGATACAGCAGCGGTGCTATGGCTTGATTTTCCTTCGTCCTCCAGGTCCCAGTCACCGACTTCGTCGTCTCCATCAACCAAGTCATCGTCGTCATCGTCGTCTTCGCTGTTGTGACTCTCGCTGCTGTCCGCGCGCTTGTTGTTGGTGGAAATGGTACCC
>JAADXX010000726.1:0-14160 GCA_023338025.1 Phytopythium oedochilum
GTCTGTCCGAGCTGCTCTGCGCTCACCTGATACTTGGCCGCTGTCGAGTCTTGCTGCTGGAGTTGCGAGCTGCCGCGCCGCGACGAGAGGATGCTGCGCGCTTGTCCCCTATGTGAAGATACAGTGTTACGCTCGCTTAGCAGGATCTGGTCCCCGGTCGAAGTGGCGTCTGTGAGCGGCCATCTGCCTTCGGACACGTCCGTCAAGGCGGACGGCGAGCGCTGGATCTGCCGCACCTGGAACCGCTCCACCATCTCTTCGTATCGTGTCGTCTCGGAGGAAGGCGCCACTTTGAAAGCAGCGTTCGCCTCTGTGTTGTCTATTACGACGCTACTCGGAAAGAGCGAGCCGGTAGAGCGCCGCACGCTTTTTCTCATAAGAAGTCGCGCTCTCTTGGCAGCTGGGTGGGACGTACCGCTCACATCCGTGGCGCAAACGTCGTCGGCGACAATAGGCTCCAGACCCGCGGGCTCATCAATAGGTTGCAGACTTGAGGCTGGTGAGGACACGGCGAGCGTCGAATGACGGCGGCCTAGCCACTGTCCACGCGGCTTCTCTGTCCTGGTCGTAGCCATCTCCGCCGGCATAAGAGAGACGAGAAGAGGGTGTCGTGTGGTGTCGCGAAGTCGGAAGAGGCTCGCCGGGGAAGAGTCAATACTGGAGTAGGAGGGTGGATGTGGAGGCCACCCGCTCAGTTCCTTGAAACGATATTCCATCACCTTTTTCGTGCGTGGCAGTTGAACTGCGGCCCAGAAGGTTGTCCGTTTCTAAACGACAAGGCGTGTGTCGCTTCACGCCACTGGCGTCGAACAGCGCCTCCGCGAATAGCCCTGCAACCTCTTCACCATAAATACACGTGCCCATGCAGTCTCTATGAAAGCGTCTGTGTGAATTGGATGAAACCACCCACCCCACCTCGACAGAGACGAAGAGAGAGTGGCTCTGAGGTTGCTCTCTGCCCACGGAATGCCGCGCGTGGCATCGAATCGCGTCGGCATCAATCACGATGGCAACGCCTCAGTGCCAGCAAAGCTGCTTGACTCCCAGGACTTCACAGATGGGTCGAGCAACAAGCTACCGGAGGCTGATACTGTCCGCGCGAAGCGACAGAAGGAGCTGCTGCGAAAAAAGAAGGCGGAGCGCCGTGCCCACGCCAAGCAACGCGCAGAGCAAGCACGACAACTGCAAGAGCAGCAGCAGTGGCAGCAACAACTTGGTGCTGGATCTGATGCCGCTGTCACATCTACAGTTGACGGTGCCTCAGCGACAACTCATGTCGCTGATGGCAACGACCGATCGGTAAAACCTGTTGTCGTCGAGCTTGCTGACCAGCGCACGGTGAACAGCATCAACAATCTGCCCTCGGATCCAACTTCAGCTCCAAATGAAGACAACCAGCGGGGCTATACCCAACTCAATGCTGGCAATATGGCTGGACCCTCTGCGACGCTGCATGTGGATTCAACTGAGACCGACAGAGCGCATCCATCGCAGCCGGAACTGCAAAGGCGCCGCAATGACCAGAACCTATCGACTCCCTTGCAAGACTCGCCACTCGACCTGCGACCAACCCTCATCAACGAATCCGAGTCCGCTTCCACGATGTCTACGATGACAGCAATCACGGTGACTGCATCAACTGTTGAGACCGCCACGGACTTGGGTGCTACCGTCCCAAAGCCCCAAAGCAAACGCAAGAAGAAGAAGAAATCGTCGGCGCGTTCGAGCGCACAAGAGGCTGCCACGACCATCCAAAAGGCGCTCAAGAAGAATCTCATCAAATGCAAGTCGCTCGTCCGTCACTCGTCCAAGGTGTTCGCTGGTGATTCACTTCCTGAGAGCTCCAACCCCAGATCTGGCATTAATGAAGCGCCCAACAATGACGAGCACATGCCTCTGTCTACCGATTCCAACACCGGGCGTGTCTCGATGGAGCGCTTGCTTCCAAGGATCACCTCGGGGTCGATACTCGGCAACAAGGTGCAGCCAATCAGCGGCATCAGCAGCGTGGAAACCGCTGAGTCACCTCGACTGCTACAGGCACTAAGCGGTACACAACACATCGCACAGACCCTCGCACCAACAGGCCCTTGTAATAACAGCGCGGCGAACTCACCTGACTCGTCAAGTCACGAGCAGGAAATAACCCCGGCCACATCGATCGCCAAAGCAGAATCAACACGAGTGACGACACCACCAGCATCGTCAGAAAGCGCAACCAACTTGATCCGACCAAGTAGCTCCTTAGATGATGCAACCACTGAAGGCGGACACGTCACGGACTCGTCCCATCCACGACATCAGCGACGTAAAACGCGAGCGAGCAGAGAGTCGGGCAGCAGTCAAGCGATACCGAGCAGTTCGAGGTCGTCCATTACTCGGTCCTCTTCGCCGTCGTGTTCGTCACCACGCTCGAGTTCACGCTCTTCGTACGCATCGGACTCTTCCTCGTGCTCGTGCAGCTCCGCTTCGTACTCGGCTTCGTCGTCCGAGAACGACGAAGATGAAACCAAGTCTCGACGCTCGTCACGAAAGAGAAGACACCGAGACAAGTTGCGACCGACCCCTCCATCCTCCACCGTTAGAGCAGATCTTGAAGCTATGGCTGTGCGGATCCAGTCGCACATGCGTGGCATCTTCGGTCGAGAGCGAGCGCGAGCGAAGCGTGAGGAATTAGACGCCCAACTGCGTGCTGAAGCGCTACACGAGCTAGAAAACGACGCGTGCGTCACGATTCAGGCGCGAGCGAGGGGGTTCTTGGCTCATCGGCACATCAATGACGTTGATATCGGCGCGAAGAAAAAAAAGCGACGGGAAGTGGGCAAAGACGATTCCCAGCAGACACCGGGTGATGGATCTAGGCTTGACACAGTGAACCACAACACTGATACGCATGCTTCACCAGGCGACGGAAAGAGCGAGGAGGACGAGAAAATGGGTATCTGGCCCGAAGAACTGAACCTGGAAGCGCTTGACGACTGGGAGGAGCTCGGCGAGCTGGCGAATGTCAGCGGTGAGCGCATAACGCACGCGCGCTTCTTGTCGAGGGGACAGCTCCGTGTCTTCTGCGGGACGTGGAACATGCACGCGAAGAAGCCTTCGGACGACAACCTGCGGCTCTGGATCCGACGCAACAAGTACCACATCGTGGCCATCGGCACCGAGGAGTGCGTCCACTCCATTGCCAAGTCGGTCGTCTTCACGTCCAAAAAGAGCTGGGAGAAGCAGCTGCGCGACGCGTTGGGCGAGGAGTACACTCTCGTGGCGTCGCACGCACTTACCGCCACCCACAACGCCGTCTTCGTCCATGAGAGTACATTGCCGCTGTTGAGTCATGTGCAGTCGGACGCTGTCGCCACGGGACTTGGCAACCAGCTAGGCAACAAAGGCGGCGTGGGCATTGCGCTTTGTGTCGGCGGCACGAGCTTCCTCTTTGTTAATTGCCACTTCGACGCGCACCAGCGGAATGTGGAGAAACGCAACGCCAACTTCCACCGGATCAACCAGGAGCTCAAGCTGTATGCTCCCGCCGACTCGCTCACGGCTACCACGTCTGTCGTCACTAATGCTCGCAAGTCCATGCCGGCGACGACACCGACGGGCCCAGGCGGCGTGACCTCGCGCCAAAACAGCCGGCAATCGATGACGGGCTCTACCTTTGCCAGCGCGAACGGCCAAGGCTCCAACTCAAAGATGACTGCAACGCGGCGATTGATGGCAGCCGATCGGTTCGACCGCGTCTTCTGGTTCGGCGACCTCAACTACCGCGTGAACGGCACTCGGCGCATGGTGGATCTGCTGCTGCTGCACGACCAGCACGCGGTGCTGCGCTTTAACGACCAGCTGTCGGCCGAGGTGACGAGTGGGCGAGTGTTCCCACACTTCCGCGAGGGACCGCTGCACTTCCGGCCCACCTACAAGTTCGACAAACACAGCGCTGTGTACGACTCGTCCCCCAAGCAGCGGATCCCGTCGTGGACCGACCGCGTGCTCTTCCGGTCCAACGGCCATGCCACCGACGTGGAGGTGCTGAGCTACCGCAGCCACATGAGCTTCCAGAACTCCGACCACCGGCCAGTCGGCGCCGTCTTCCAGGTCGCCTTCTCGCCTCTGGCGACTGTGGATGGCGCGGCGACTGCAATGTCGTTGCCATTACAACCTGGATCGCCGCCGAAGGACTCGGCGCAGCAGCAGCCGCCACTGGCGTCGGCCGACACGGCGCTCAATGAGTTCGGCCGAGTCGTTGCGCGCGGGTATCGAGCCAGCCAGTCCAAGAGCGAGGTGTGCGCGCTCATGTGACGAAAGTCCCTGGGTCAGCAGCAATAGTAAATGGTCAGTACCAAAGGTGCACGCTTGTCCATGAACACCTCAGTCTCATTTTCCATGTAGAGACATGCTCCAAAACGACAAGCAGCCTGCTAAGCAGGTAGGTAGGCAAGCAGGCACACGCGCCACTCGCGCCAAGACCAAGCGAGCCACAGACCTCTGCGTCGTACGCGCTCGCTTACTTGAGGGTGATGATCGCCACGTTGATGAAGGGAGCGAGGAAGTAGATGGCGACCATGAAGAGGACACAGCACAGGCAGCACATCAACCGATGGCAGATGGAAGGGCCGAGCAGGTCGTTGAGCACCTTGAAAGGGTTGAGCGAGAACGACAAGCGTCCTGCGGGTGGCGGCAGATACGGCGAGTTGTTGGGCGAGGAGCGGCCATTGCCAACAGGCTGCTTCTTCGCCACCTCGGCCGGCACGAGCTCCAGCGACACACACACCTCGCCCATGTAGTTGCGCGTGTTGGTCTTGTGGTCCAGGCTCTCGAGCTTGAGCCACTTGGAGTCCGGCGGGTCGCCGTCGTCCCACAGGCCCGACACCTCCTTGATCTTTCGCACGGCAGCGTCGTCGTCCGATGTGGCCTTCTTCTTCTTGCGCGTCTCGTCGTCGTCCTCGAAGATCTGCACGCGCGTCTTCGTCTTGTATGCGCGGCGGAAGAACACGCCGAGATCCATCATGTGCTCGCCGATCGAGTCGTTCGCCGACAGCACATCCTTGTCCCAGCCCTGGATGTGGAAGTATGGCGTCTTGGTGTTCGTTTGCTTGTGGCCGAGCACGATAGGGAACTTCATGCGCCAGTTGAACGAGCCCTTGCCCTGCTTGGCACGCCAGTGAATGTCCGTCTCTTGGAAGTCGGAGCCCTCCATCCAGCACCGGAAGAACAGGTCGTTCATGTCCTCCAACGTGTCGAACGATGGCACGTTGCGCGCCTTCCACACCACCACACGCAGCTCCATATCCACCGGGGGCGGCAGCGAAATGTCGATCGGCGCGTAGTCGTGCGCCTGAGCAGGCGTCAAGATGTCGATCCACAGCTTGATGTTGCCCATGGGTGCGCGCGACGTCGGAATGTTGATCGTACGCGTCTCCAGGGGCTTGAGCCGCAGCCGACTGGACGTCTCGTACATCTTGCCCATGTCTACCCATCGCTGATCGAACAGCCGGTCTTCCAGGTCGATCGTCGTCGCCCCAATCAGGTCGTCGCCGCCCACAAGATCGTAGTCCATCGCCTCGATCTTCAGCATGCCCGCGCCAGGCAGCTTGGTGTTCAGCAAGAACATCTTGTAGAAGTCCGGGTCCGTCGTGTCCTCAATGTAGTTCTTGCGGTCACTGATCTTCTGCTTCCCAAGCGTCAACCGCAGGTACGGATCGGACTTACCCGGACGTCCATTCAACCCGATGTCCATGGGAGCAAACCCAGCACCGTCGAGCACGTAGACGCGAATCTCGTAGGGGAGCGAAGTGAGCAAGCGGTCCAGGTCAAGCAGCGGCTTTTCATCCTCGCGCTCGATGACACGAATGAGACCCTTGAACAACCCCGCCATTTTATAGATTGACACATCGTTGTCCCCCGAGGAAGTGATCGTCTTCTTCGAGAAGAGGTTGAGCGAGGACATCAGCGACTTCTTCTTCTTCTTCTTGCCAATGTACAGCGCGTACTTCTCGAACGGCGTTGTCTTTAGCTCCGACTCGAGGTCACCTTCGAGCAGCTCACGGTGCTTGAGGTACTTCTTCGTATGGTCATCGTCGTCTTCCTCCGCCGGATTGTTACTCGACAGACGCGACGCCTGGTCATCAAAGTTACCGTTCGGGTCAAAGTCGACACCCATCGACTTGAGCGCGCCGAAGACGCCGGCGCCATTGTCGACCGAGTCCAAGTTCGGGTCGTCGACTTCGAAGTCGCCGATATTCTTTTGCTTCTTCCCCAAAAGTGGCGCGCCAATGCCGTCGTCGTCATCATCGCTCTCCGCCTCACTCGCCGAGTCGAGCTCGATCTGTGCGAATGTGTCACTCTGCGGCGGGCGGTAGTGCTTGGACCATGGGATCTTCGAGGTCATCTCGATGGACGCCGAGCCAATGATGGGCGTCTGAAACCCACCAAGACGAGTATCCTTCACGATAATGTTGAGTCGCGGAGCAAAGTGCGCGTTCACCGGCAGCTCCACGGGCTTGACAATGCGCTGCAAGAAATTGGGGTTTGCCCCAGATGGTCGCTTGGACTTCTCGGTGATCATCTCCTGCGATGCGTGGTCCTTGCCACCGAGCACAAACTCAATGAACGGCAGCTGGATCGGTAAGAACTGGAACGGCTCCATGTTGCGCAGACCCAGCACCGTGATCTCGATAAACGCCTTGCGCGTCTCGGGTACAATCGAGGCTGATTCCGGCACTTTCTCGTCCGGGAACTGCTTGCGAATGAGCTCCAATGACGCCAGAATCTCGCCTTCACAGTCGCCAGCTTCCTGAAACTGTAGAGGGTACCACTTCGGATCAGGGAGCGTGTTCAGCTTACCGCTCGAGAGCTGCTCCGACGTGCGGATGTGGGCCTCCGACAGATTGAGTGCGACTAGACCGACATAATCGTCTGAGTCGAAGTCGTCGTAGTCCATAACGCGCAGCATCACCTGCGGTGCGTACTGGAGATCCGGCAGGTTGATGTCAAAGTAGACCGTCTCGTAGTACAGTGGGTCGCGCGTCTTCTTCTTCTTCGATGTTTGCTTTGGCTTCTCACCCATGCAGCGCACAATCATAAACGGATCGAGCAGGCCGTTCGAGTCAGCAGCAGGAAGCCGACGACCTTGGTAGACGTGTACGCGCAGCTGGTATGGCACGCGCTTGTTGACCGCCTCAAGGTCAGAACGGCTCCATGGAGTCGCCATCGCCATCTCCTCAGTGCCAAAGCCCATCCGAACGAGCACATTACCCGGGAAGGTCTCGTCGTCGAGTGCGTTCACGGCGCCATCTTCCTTCAGCGATACCCACTCCACGACACTGTTAAATCCGCCACGACTCTCCATGAGATCCTTCGCCTTGAAGCGAGCGAAGCAAACGGCGCGACGAGAGTCGCCCTCGCCACGGCAGAGATGGATGAAAATGTCCGGCACCTGAGTCAAGTCTTCCGGAAGAAGCATCTTCTCGCTCTCTTCCATGTCGTTCCATTCGACAACGCCGTTGACGTTCTTCCCTCGCGATGATGCAATCTCGTTGAGCCCGCACGACATCACGAGCTGGATCTTGGACTTAATGCCGTTAACCGTGAGCGACGGGATCTCGCAGCCCCAGACGAAATGCGCGCGCATGCGGTAGATGCGCTCGCGAGGATAAAGATCGGGCGGCAGCTTCTTCATGTTACGCTTTTGGTTGGTTTCGTCCAGCGCGTTGTCGTCGTTGTCCACGATGCGCAACGTCATCAAGACGCGTCCGCGGTACGTGCTTGCGATCTCGGGATAGGTGTTCATCTGCTTCTTGACATTGTCGCCAAGACCCAGGGTCTTCAGACCAAGAGGCGCACCGTATAGATTCGCCCAGAACGGCCCAAGCTTGCCGCCGACTGCCTTGACGAGCTTGACGCTTTGATACAGCGTAGCCACAAGCTCGTCTGAGCCCACTTGGTCCCAGTCGAACACGGTGAGCTGCAGCGAGTCGGCCATGGACGGCTCTCGAATCACCAGCAGCAACTCTTCATTGAACGACGGGCTGAGCTCGAACCGTTTCCCCTTCTTAGATCGCACGCGCGTCCGCACCGTGTCGCCACCGGCAATCCGCGCCTTGATGTACGCGTCGAGACCGTTGCGCTCCATGATATTGATGTCCATTGGCGGCAAGTGCTCGGCCTGATGGATCATGGCTCCAACGAACTTGACATTCTGCGTCACACTTGGCGGCATGAGCACAGTGTCCATGGAGTCTCCGCTGGGCTGGCCAAACGGCGATGGGGGAGGCACGAGCTTGTCACCAGGGCCAATAATTGTGATGGAGGCGCGAAGGTATCCCTGGATGCCCTGGTTCGTGGTCGACGAGATATCCGTGAGGCCGATCCAAACGTTTGCAAGCTGGTGGTTCTTCTGCGAGTAGATATACGAGCAGTCGAATTGCGCACCGCCGATGAGCTCTGCGCGCTGAATCGTGTTCGCATCCATGACGTTCAGCCGCACGTAGCCCATCTCGACCTCTGCCTTGTCCAGGTTGCGGATGTTGAAGATCAGCAGGTCGTCCCAGACGCAGTTGAGCACTTGCTTCTTGACGGCTGACTGCTGCTGTTCGCCCAACACTTCGACGTACACGACAGGATCTGACGTGCCTGTCGAGTCCTTCGGCACAAGGTCACGAGCTTCAATGACATGGACCTGCACGACGTAGTCTCCGGACTTAATCTCGATGCTGCTGAGCTCCGACTCGAGCGCCTTGCGCTTCTCCTCGCGCTCTTCGTCCTCCTTCTTGCGCTCTTCGTCGGTCTTGCCGTCCTTCTTGTCCTTGGCAAGGTCATCAAGGTCGATACCGTCGTTGTCGTCCGAGTCGTACCCAGCGTCAGGCTTCTCAAATGGGTTGAGTTTGACGGGAAAGAACGACGAGTTTTTCTTCTTGGATGCGATATCGCGCGCGTTCGGGTCATACGTCCACAGAAGGGTGATTTGCAGGGACCCGCGCTGCTTCTTGTCTTTCTTGCCGCGCTTGTCTCCAAGCTCCACCGCCATGTTCCTCTCCTCGTTCGGGCGTAGATCGCTCACCGATACCTCGGCCTTGCCCATGAAGTCGTTGATGGTGACGTCATAGTCCTCAACAACAAGCGACAGCTTCTCCTTGAGATCTGTCGCGTAAAAGCCGAACTGTCGATACACACAACACGGTGTTTGGCGCTGGTCAGTGAACGAATCCCCAGGTCGGCAAGCTCGCAGCGCCTTGCGCACTTACCTTTTCATTCCACTGGGGCTTGAGCGTGCGGTCCTTCTTGCTCGACGTGTGCTTCTGGCCCGAGAACGTCAGCAGCACGAGCGGGTCGCTCGTCTCGCCGTTGTTGTCCATGCCAAGCAAGTCCTTGCCTGACTTGAGCGTGACGTAGAGCAAGTTGGGTGGCTCGTTGGTCGAGGTCGCGCCGCCAGCGCTAGCAAAGCCGGCGGCGCTAGGAGCAGCACTGGCAGCTGCGGGAACACCCTCATCGGCCGAAGAAGCCGCGGCGCCTGCACCAGCCGAGAGGTTCTCGATCACGAGGCGCAGCTCGCCGCGCGAGTCCTTCTTCATTTTTTCGTGCTTCATGAGCTTGTACCAGTTGTCGAGCGGGGCCGAGAGGCCGAGGAAGAGCGAGACGGGGATGTCAACGACGCCGAGCACGTCGTCGCTGTAAAAGCCGTCCGAGTCGAACAGCAAGAGCCGCAGCGTGGTGGCCACGCGCAGGTCGAGCTTGTCGCCGATGACGAACGCCTCGCCCCACTTGGGGCTCAGCGTCTTCTTCTGCGTCTTGGTCTTGAACGACCCGCCGGCCGCGAGTGTCCCTCCGCGCGAGTCCAGCAGCGTCATCGTCACGTACGGGTCGCTGAAGCCATTGCTGTCGGCCGCCAGGATGTCGCGCGCCTCGGCGATCTCCACGCGGAACGTCGGCGCCGCCATGGTCACCGCTGCTCGCTCCGGGCGCCGCTTGAACTAAGCGACGCGCGTCCTTTCCCCCAACGCCGGCGATCAGTCCGTCCCTTTGGGCTGGCGATCGGGAAGTGAGTGAGGGGAAAGCGCACCCAACGCTGAGATTCCAGGCCGTGTCCCGTGGGTTCAGCCTGGATTTTACCTTGTTCAAGGTGGGCCACACCAATTTGAGGGCGATCTGTCTCCTCGGATGTCCTCGGATGGGCCGAAATCAGACCGACTGTCACCGATTTCCACCAATCCCGTCGCGGTGTACCCGACAGAGACTTTAGTATCGTCCAATCACAGCGCTTTGTCGCACGCTTGCCGACCACTTGTCGGCGACAAGATCGGCGGCCAACATGGCGGCCAAGGCGCTGGACCGCGTGCTGGCGGCGCTGTACGCGCGCGAGCGGCCCGCCAAGGTGGTGGCGGCGGTCACGGGCGGCGGGAGCGCGGCCGCGGAGCTGCTCTTCCGCGCTGGCAGCTCCTCCACGATGCTGAGCTTCGCGGTGCCCTACGCGCGCGCGAGCCTGCTCCAGTTCCTCGGCGACGCGCGTACGTTCGTGCATGAGGCGCCGGCGGCTCGCCCTCGCGGTCTAAGCAGCTGCTTGCGCTCGAACCCGCAGACGTGCCGGCCAAGTTCTGCTCCGCCGAGACGGCTGAGCGCATGGCGGAGGCTGCGTGGCGGCAGGCGCTGGAGCTGGCGCGGCAGGAGGAGGACGAGCGCGCGCCGACGGACCTCGCGGCCGCGGTCAACTCCTTTCGCAGCGCCGTCGGCGTCGGCTGCACGGCCGCGCTCGCGACCAACTACAGCAAGCAGGGCGCGCACCAGGCGTTCGTGTCCGTGTGCCGCGCGACGCCTTCTCCCGCGGCGGATGCCATCGCGCCGCGCTGCTTCACGTACCACGTGACGCTCGACAAGACGCTCGGGCGGTCGCGTGCAGGTCCGCCGGCGCTCTGCCTGGACATTGCGACGAGTGCGCGGGTCTAACTGTACGTTGGCGATCCAGAGGAGGACCGTATCGTGAGCGAGTGGCTCGTGTACGCGCTCGCTCGCTCCGTCCAGGGTGAGGGAGCTGACCTCGACGCGCTTCACAGCGCCTTGGCGGGCAAACACGTCGGCGCCGACGCGCTGCGCCAGCTGGACACCTCGTCCGACCTCGCCGCGGATGTGCTGGACGGGATTCGAGGTCAGTCGGGCGGCGGGGCCTTGGCGAGCGTCTGCTTCCTGCCGGATCAGCCGGTCGAGGGCGACGTAATCGCCGCGCGCGGGTTCGCCTTCCGCGGCGTCGTCCTCCCCGGCTCGTTCAACCCGCTGCACGCCGGCCACGTGGAGCTGGCGCGCGCGGCGCAGCGCAAGGTGCTCGCAGCGACGGGTCGCGCGCTGCCGATCGGCTTCGAGATGGCGGTCGCGAACGCCGACAAGGGCGACATCGCCGCGTCCACGGTGCGCAGCCGCGTGCAGCAGTTCGCGCCGTGCAGCGCGCTCGGGCTCGGCGCGTGGCCCGTGCTCGTGACGAACGCGACGCTGTTCGGGCACAAGGCCGAGCTGCTGCCCGACTGCGTGTTCGTGATCGGCGCCGACACGGCCGTGCGCATCGTGGACGCCAAGTACTACGAGGGCGACGCGCACCGCATGGTGCTGGCGCTGCAGCGCATCGCCGATCGCGGCTGCTCGTTCGTGGTCGCCGGCCGGGTCGACAAGGAGCGGTTCGTGTCGGCCGAGGAGGTGCTGGAGCGCCGCGTGCCGCCCGTCTTCCGCCACCTCTTCCTCCCGCTCGCCGAGGCCGACTTCCGCAGCGACATTTCGTCCACGCTGCTGCGCCAGCGCGCGGCCGCTTCGCACGAAACCAACGCCGGCGGGCAGCAGGCGGCGCCCGCTCCCGGTCAATAGCGAGGAGCCGCCCCTTGGACGTCAGCCGCCGCTGGCCCAGCGACAAGCGCTAAGCGTCCGACCGGCCGACGATCATCTTCCCCTCGGCGGTGGTTTCCCTCCGTTGAGGCGACGTTTCCGTGAGGTTGAAGCGGTCAGTCGGACTTCTAGAACGGCCGCGCGGGGTTTTACTCGGGCGAGACGGAAGAGAGTCAGATGCGCTGGCGGCCCATGACGACGTTCTATAGCGATAAAGCAGATTGCTCGACGCTCGTCGACGCTCGCCATACTCGTAGTAGAAGTCGTACTGGCCGAATAGTTTCGTAGCGAGGTTTTTCATTGCTTGCTTTGTATGTACTATACAGGTTGTTTCAAGTATAGTTGTTGTTTCAATCGCTGAAGAAGGCACGGATTCATGAACCTAGGACGCTCACGACTGTACCTATCGCAGTGTCGGCCAACCTTTTGCCGCCCAATCTTTCACTTTTCGGTCCGACGCCAGCGCCAAAGCCGCGCTTCCTCTCGTCTCCTCCTCCGTCCTCTCGTCCGCGCGACGCACGCAGCGAGCCATGGCGCAGTACGGCAAGGCGACGTACTGGGATGAGCGCTACACCAAGTGAGTGGTCGCGCGATTAAGGCGGCGCCTGGGCGCTCGCTCTCTGACGATGCGGCCGTGTCGCGTGCGCGCAGGGACTCGGAGCAGTTCGACTGGTACCAGCGCTACGGCGGGCTCAAGGAGCTGCTGAACCAGTACGTGAAGAAGACGGACCAGGTGCTCATGGCGGGCGCGGGCAACTCGCGCCTGTCGGAGGAGATGGTCAACGACGGGTACCAGAAGATCATGAACGTGGACGTGTCGGAGATCGCGGTCAAGCAGATGGCCGCCAAGTACGCCGACCAGGTGGAGCAGCTTCAGTGGCAGAAGATGAACGTCTGCTCGCTCGACTTTGCCGACGAGACGTACGACGCCGTCGTGGACAAGGGCACGATGGACTCGATCCTCTGCGGCGAGGGCTCGACCGCCAACGTGGCCAAGATGTGCCAGGAGGTCCACCGCGTGCTCAAGCCCAACGGCGTCTACTTTGTCGTGTCGTACGGCGTGCCGGACAACCGCCTGAGCTACCTCGAGAACAAGGAGCTGCAGTGGAAAGTTACGGTGCACACGGTGCCCAAGCCGACCGTCAGCGCCGTGCAGGTCTCGGAGGCCGACGCCAACGCCGTGCACTACATTTACGTCTGCCAGAAGGGCGTCAAGCTCGACGCCTGAGGCGCAGCGCGCACGGCCGGCACTTGGCTTTGAATTACCAGCACCGTTGCGTCATGCATCATCCTACACATCTTCTCTCCTTCGTTGCGTCTTCAAGTGAGGTGGGCCACCACCTCAAGTGGTCCAGAGCATCAGCACACAGGCGGTGGGACGTGTGCGCCTCCGGTTGCTATTCCCATAGCTCATCCTCCTCATGCGCGGGACTGACTGTACAGGTCGCCTCACACAACTAAGCAGCGGTGCTTTGATGCTCGCAACTCCTCACAAGTCGTAATTTACCAGGATAGACTCTCTTTACAAACGTCAATACTGCTCAAGTCGCATGCCACCTGGAACCCTTCAACCGCCCATAGAGTGATGGTACGTCGTTTCGCGTCGCGGCTTGAACGGAGGAGCCAAACTGCTCCTCATCACGCGACCTCGTAACTCCTTTCGTCCTTGGCCCTCTCGGCTTCTCCCCACCATCGGGACAGTGCTTCCGCCGCGCAGGTGAACGCGTTCAGGCTCGAGATGGTGCCAGGAAAAAGACTGGGTCGGCGCCACTCGACGCTCGCCGTGACTTCGCAGGAGCAGAGTCTCCAGCCCATCCACGAGCCTGCAGGTCTGGAGGCGACCGGCTCCGGCGGTGATGGAGTCTTCGCCAACACTGCTACTATCCAGTCCGTCGCCAAGCGATCGAAGCTCGAAAGGAGCAGTCTGAACAAGTCTACCAGCTCGCTCTTCCGAAAGAACTCGCGCATCGCCGCAAGTTCATCCAACATGGGAACGCACGGCATCCCAATGGAACCGCCAACCTCCACTCCAACACGATACGAAGATATGGTGGAGCGGTTCCAGGTGCGGCAGATCCAGCGCTCGCCGTCCGCCTTGACGGACGTGTCCGAAGGCAGATGGCCGCTCACAGACGCCACTTCGACCGGGGACCAGATCCCGCTAAGCGAGCGTAACACTGTATCTTCACATAGGGGACAAGCGCGCAGCATCCTCTCGTCGCGGCGCGGCAGCTCGCAACTCCAGCAGCAAGACTCGACAGCGGCCAAGTATCAGGTGAGCGCAGAGCAGCTCGGACAGAC
>JAADXX010000727.1:0-14151 GCA_023338025.1 Phytopythium oedochilum
ATAACCCACCCTCCCCGATCCAGCCGTAGCAATCATGAATTCGAGACGACCGTCGTACACTGTCGCTTGAGTGTCGTCGATATATTGTCCACTCGGTCGACGCTGCATCGTTACAACGTACTTTGAAGTGAATCACCCGAAGTAGACCACGGTCCGCGTGACGAGGTTCCAGCCGTCTACTTCTTGGTAGACATACTGGGACACGATAAACAATCGAGTAGGCTCTCGCACTCACTAGCTGAAATCAAGGGATTCTGCATATCAATGAAGGGATACACATGCTACACTACACTCAAAAACAAAACACACCGTCCAAAATACTACGACGCGCGATTACACCGGCGAGCGAGCAGCATTGTATCCGTCCATCTTGACAGCCTGCTCCTCACCAAAGCTCTGCATCTTGCCACGACGCGCCTTGCTCGAGTCAAACAACTCGTCGATGTCCTCGAGCAGCAGACCCTTGGTCTCCGGACAGAAGAAGTAGACGAAGACGCCCGAGACGACGCACGTGCTGCAGAACAAGAAGAAGACTATTCAGTTTATTCCGTTGATTATGAGACTGAAACCTCGATTAGAGTCGGAAATTCGAAATACAAGAAGGCCGCAAGTAGTGTTGTCATCTGCAACGCCCTCGCTGGATTATTTTGTATGGCCTCTTCTAGCCTCAGGTGACCGCCTGCTGCATCGACAGCGCTATGAATTGCAAACGATTAGATGAGTGCTCTCTTGGCCTGCGCGTGCTTGACGGGCGATATCGGGTTTGGCTTGCTTCGTCTCTTCGACGAGTACTGCGCTGGCGCAACGCGTGATGTGTTGTGGATGGCTGGACCGAACTTTGCTCCGACATTACCGTCTGAGAGTCTTTTCACGGGCTCCGGTGCCTTTGGCCCGGATTCATGCTTCACAACAGCGCTTGGAGCGTCCGAGCTTGAAGACGATCCGCTCGCACTGCTGCTCGCGTCCTCCTTGTGCCGCAGCAGTTTCGGGACAAGCATCAGTGCAACGACCGAGAGTGTGGCAACCCAGAGCACGATGGCGAAGAAGGCGTATAACGTCGCCGCTGCGAGGGGTACGAGGTAGGCGAGCGGCAGCACTAGCAGGCAAGCAGTGGCCACTATCACGGAAGAAGCGAAGATCCAAATGGACTCCTGGAAGTCGACCGACACCCTGCGTACAAGGAACGATAGATACAGTCCGGTCACGAGCAGGAGTGCCTTCCAGAAAATCAGCAGCGCGCTGAAAATGAAGGTCGACGAGGAGCACAACTTCCGTTCTACGGCCGCATCACTGACAGTCTCTACAACAACTTCGGTGACGAAAACAGCAGACGGGAAGTCGATCGCGAACCACGCCACAAAAATGACCGTGTCAACGAGCAGGAACCCACCGAGAATCTTGAACATGGTCTGCGAATGCAAAACGACGCGCTTGAGCTTCTTCGAGTTGAAAATCCGGTACACGCGCAAGGTTTTGACCACGAGCGAACCGAACACAAGCGTAAAGCCCACTGAGACGACAAGCGGACGAGCAGTACATAGGCTGTCGGTAGGTTCTCCTGCATACAGCAGGATCGCGGCGCAGACGCACAGCGTACCTGCCAGCATTGTCAGCAAGAACTCATACTGTGACCGGCGAACGATGGGTGTTTCTCGGTTCTTGAGAACCAAAAGAATGCAGATGAAGATCACCACCGACAGAGAGATTGTCATCACGGCGATGGCAAAGAACGCTGGCGAGTGCTCGGGCATATACTCGCAGTCGACCTCAACAACATCGGGCAACACTCCGCGGCATTCCTGAGATTCACTCACGTTGTCTGCTTCCGCTAGCAACCAGTAGAACTCAATGCGGCGTTTCGTGGTTGATCCACATGCGCTCACGACGTAGTAGTAGAACGTTTGATCGCACAATGGCTTTTGGTCGACCCATTCAAGCCACGTCGCATCATTCGCACTGAGCCATTCAAATGAACGGCTTGTGCGAATTGGCTGCGGTAGCGTCATCCGCCCACCATCACACACGAACGGATTGGAGCTGTTGGTCGGGTCCGGACGCGTCCATTGGAAGGTGACTTCACGGAAACTCGACCCATTTTCGCACCCGGCGATCGAGTACTTGATATGCTCCTCGACAGTGCACAGCGGCAATGGTGTCAGCATCCAGTCCGTCCACACGTCGTAATTGTCGCGCAACCATGAGCATGTCGCAGTGAAGAACGGGTCCTCGGGTTGTGTCTCCGAGGTATTTGTCAGCGCAACGTACCGGTCTAGCACCTCTTCAAAGCTTGCGTCAGGCACTCGGATCCGCGAGAACACATCGTACACGGCGCTGTTGTCGGTCTCTGTCAATATGTTGTAGGACACGACCTTATCCATTGTGTCTTCGAACCGGTCGACTCGAACAGGGTTGCCACTCGGCTGTCCGTACCCGTTCTCTCCGAACATCCCCGTGTTCTTGGCCACATCTGCGGCAGAGCCTTTGGGCAGGGAAACTCGCTGAAATCGGCCGGGATATCGGGCGAGGAACTCATCTGGGTAGTCCATGTAAAAGATAACGCCCTTTTCCCGACCCAACATGTCGAGCACGAATGTCTGCAGCCCCGAGCGTCCGATGTGGCAGATATATGCCGGGAAGCCCAAGTTTGCGAGCAGCGCTGGATAGTACGCTCGAGTCGAGCTGGACTGGATTGCGACGACGACGAGGCACTCCTTCTGTTGTTGCTCTCGGAGAGTGCACGCGTAGGTTTTGGAGCAGTGGTCGAGGCAGCCGTAGACACCGTTCGCGCAGAATGTGTGAGCGGGAGGGAAGTAGAGCGAGTTGTTGCGCAGATTCGTTTCGGCTAGCTCTCCAATGAGGAACTCGCTGCGAGCGTAATCTCGCCAGAAGTCGGCGTCAAAGGTGGTCGAGAATTTGTTCGGATCTTCGCCACTTTGAATGAGATCATTGGTGGTGTAAATACCCCGGATGATCCGGTTCCCCACATCTCCCAGTACCGCCCACCCTTTCTTGGAGTACGACAGCTTCGTCGACACGGCCACGTTCGCGTGCACGGGCGTGCATAGGGCCTGGGGGTCCGTGAACGTCAGTCGCTTCTCGATGGTAGTCGACCCCGGCGCGAAATAGATGGAGACGTTGTACCCGATCTGATCAAGCATTCAGCCGTTCTGTCAGAGGAAGCTAGCCGCGAGGCAGTTGAACTGTTGCTTACCATTTCGGACGCGATGATGGCGAAGATCATGGAGTTGAGCCGATGCACCGCGCCTTCATTGACTTCGAGCACGAGCGAGCCAGCAACGTGACCAATGGCTACCACCGTGCCCGTGTTGGGGTCGACAACAGCGTCCGGACCGTACATCTGCTCGCCACTCGGGGTGCAACTCGGGGAATACGCCGAGCTGTTGAAGGTGCGTGTGTCCACAAGCTGAAGATATCGTAAGTACAAATACCACGCGACTCGAACAGGCAATAGTTAGACGCCGTACCGTGTACCGAGGCCCAGGCAGCGCAGCATGTAGGAACGGGTAGACCAGTTGCTTGGTGATCGGGTCGCGCGCCGACGCCGATATGTTGAGCTCTTTCTCCTTGTCTCGAACCCATTCGTGACTGAAACAGGTCCCAAGGAAGCGATTCGGAGCGTAAAAGGCTGCGGAGGCGACTCCGAGCACCAAAGCGGAGGCGAGAGCGAGGCCAACGACTCGAGAGCGCTGGGAGGAAAACAGCATGGCGCTTGTTGGGGAGGCGGCACGTCGAAAAGTGATCTGGGCAACCAGACTTTCAGAAGGGGTGTTGCATGGCGGCTCGATCTTTCGGAACGCGCTATCATTCGAAACCCGGAAATACCAACGGCAGCCCGCTCAACAGACACAAGGACGGAAACGGGCGCGAGTCCAAACGCGTTGGTCATGGGCTCAAGGTCGCTTTTCTTTGTCTCTCGAGACAACTGCAGATCATTTGCCGCGATCTTGCTGGTTTCGCGTCGACAATAATAGGTTGCTATTAGAACGCGGCTCGCAAGGAAACCATCAGCGCTTGGGTTGTCGTGGCCCACTTGCAGTTTGTTGTCGCCGTCTGTGTTGTGACTCCGCTGCCGAGTCTGATGACGAGGGAGTAAATAGTTGGCGTCACTCACGGCGTACAAACCTCTCGAAGTGACATTAGAGGGCCTCGAACAGTGTGATGGAGGACCGCCTTCTAAAGTAATAGCTCGCGGACCGGCACCTTCAACCAGGTGTGGCACAATAAGCACTTCTGCAGCTTGACCGTGTCGTTGAGCAGCGCGACTCCGCTCCCAGCATTGCGATCGTCGCCGTGAGCGCCGTTATCTGGGCATTCGCTGACGGGCCTCACGCCAATGACTGTGACCTATCTGACCATGGCCATGTGCGGCAGTATCCCACAATGCTGACCCCTATTGGTGGCGCAGGTGGAGATGGCGGTGATAACGGTGGACCCGACGACGCTCCAGTTTTTGACCACCTCGCCGAGCAGCAAGTCATCCCAGGTGAACACGAACACGACGGCCAGGTAGCGCATGGCCGACGCCACGTCGATCTTCTCGAGCTGCAGATACTTGGGCAGGAAGAGCTGAGCCGAAGGCGGTCACACTCCACACATGGCTACGTTCGTGCATCGAACACTGGTTATACCATACAAAAGCAAAGTGATCAAACTATTTATGCATCTAACCATATCTATTTACACAAGTTCTACAAAACGGTTCAACCTGTGTACAAAATAGGGTGTGTTTTCCCTCTCTCTCCCTGGAGGCAACCAAACAAACCCAGCATGGCCGACGCGCCTCCTCCCGCGGACCTTGATGCCGCGGCCGCGCGCTGGGGCAGCAACCTGGGCGTACAGCACAGCGGGGAGGCCAACGGCGAGACGTCACGCGCAGACTCGCCGCGATTCCGGCCTTCTTACATTAGCGACAACGCGAGCGACGGCATTGCGGCGGACGGAGTGCGGTGGAGCGTCGAGCGCGGCGAAGCGCGACCGGAAGATCGCACGCTAGAAGACGGCGGGCTCGGGTCGAGGTACGAAGAAGAAGAAGAGGAGGAAGAGGAAGATGAGGACGACGACTGGATGGCGGCCCACCTGGCGACGCTCGAGACGAAGCGCCGCGAGAGCACGTCGATGCAGGAGGTCGAGGCGAGCGTGCGCGCGGCGCTGAGCATCCTAAACCAGAGCTCGGACGGGGCGGACGCGAGCCAGCACGACGAGGACGAGGAGGGCGAGGAGGGTGAGAAGCGCGGGGAGGAGGGCGACAGCGGCCGCGCGCGCTACTTTGACTTTGTGCAGGAGGCGATGGAGGCGCGCTGGTCCCTTGGCTCGCCCAACCGGCACTTGCTGAGCGAGGAGGGGGCCCACGCGTTTGAACCGGGAGTGCACGAGATCCAGGAGAGTGAAGAAGAAGACGGTGACGAGGAGGAAGTGGAGGGTGGGCAGTGGGTGGAAGACATCGCTGCGAACAGCAAGGACGCAGCCTCGGCCGCGATCGATAGCGGCGCGGCTGAACGCAAGGATGGCGTGGAGGGCGAGCATGAAGAAGACACAGAGACTCAAGACAATGAAGTTGCCGACAACCAGGCGGACGACGAGTGGCAGGAGGCCTACACGGCCAAGGGCCGTGTGTACTACTACAACCGGCGGACGCGTGAGTCGTCATGGAACAAGTGCGTCTCGCTGGCAAGCGCGCGTTGGGTTTGACCAGGAGGCTAATATTTATGTGTGCTCTCAGACCAGCCAAGTTCCGAGCGAGTTCACGTCCGCAGTCGCCGGAGACTGGAAGTGCAACCCCGCACCGCGTGATCGCGCGCCAGAGTCTGGGCTACCATGCATCGAGCAGTGACAGTCCTCGTTCCCTAGCTAGCCAGCAACACCTCTTCTGTTGCTTCTGCGGCACCAAGCACGAGCCTCGACAGTTCCAAGCCCACTTTCGCGCGTGTAAGTCGCTCAACTTCCACAAGAAGCAGTCGACGGAGCTGTATCGAGGGTTCCAGAAGATGCTGACGGTGCTCTCAGAGGACTCGTCGCTACGGGTGCTGCACTACGCGTCGTCGTTCCCTGATGCCCAGCCGGTGCTGCTCTCCGCCTCTATGCAAGACAATTTGCTGCTTCTCCGGCGGCGCCAGTCGACACAGCGCAGTCGGCCGTCCACGCCGGGCAGTCGACGGTCGAAGACGCTGCAATCGGTGACACGAGCAGATCGAGACAGCCGCATGCGAACGCCCGACCAAAAGAAGAAGTCGCGTCCACTCCGGAACGGGAACGCTGCGACTCCAACTAGCGCTGGTGCCCGAGCCAAGGCCTTCGGAGGGTTCCCGCTAGAGGTCGAGACGTGTCGATATTGCGGTCGCAGCTTCGCGGAAGGCCGACTATCCAAGCACGAAGCGGTATGTCCGCGCGTATTCGGCAATGAGGGCTCTTGGGGGCGAGGCACTCCGTCCACAGCGACGGCAAGTTCTGCTGGCCAGGCAACCACTTCGCCAGCGTCCAAGAAGCGCGGCACAGCCCATCGCAAGCTGAAGACGGCCAGGTCGCTGACGGATGCGCACACTCTGGAGGCGAGCTACAAGGAGCACCAGGCCGCGCTCGTCGTGTGTCCGTGCTGCAGGCGCAAGTTCGCGCCGTCTGGCGCGCAGCAGCACATTGCGATCTGCAAGAGCGTGCAGAACCGCCCGAAGAACCCTCTGTCGCTGCTCAAGGACTACGCCATGGCCGGGTAATTGCCTTCCCAGTGGTGGACAATGTGAGTATAATTGACGTGTATGCTGCTGGAGGATACCGACTCGAGGCTCACCTCTAATCGCTGAAGAAAGCTATGCAAGCCGCAGCTCGTGCGGGTTTACTACGGACGGAAGCCGGCGTACGCCTTGTCGAGGATCTCCTTGCGGATCTTGGGGTAGTCGGGGTACTGGTCGAGCACTTTGTTGCACACGTCGACGGTCGCGACGAACTTCTTGGCCTTGAGGTAGTTGAAGGCGAGCTTGAAGCCGATTGCGGCGCTCGCCTCGCCTTCGCAGGACCAGGCCTCCTGGTAGCACTCGGCCGCGTCGATGTACGACTGCTCCTTCTCCATGATGAGCCCGAGCAGCTCCCAGGCCTTGCCCGACGACTTGTTGTGCGTCAGCGCGCGCTTGCACAGTTCCTGCGCCAGGTCGTACTTTGCGCGGCCGACGTAAATGTCGGCCAGCATGAGGTAGCTGCGCTCGAAGTCGTCGGCGAGCGCCTGGTCGTACGGCATCTTGGCGATGCGCTTTAGCTGGTTCCGCGCCTTGGGCTGCTGCTTGGTCAGCATGTAGGCGGTCGCGAGCCCGAGTAGCGCCGGCACGTAGTCCTTGTCGACCGCCTCGAGCAGCTCCATGAAGAGCTGGATGGCCTTGTCCAGCATGGGCTTGGTGCGCACGACCAGCACGGCGTACGCCTCGAGCACCTTGACGCGCACATTGCGCTCCTGCCGGACCGGCAGCTCGTCCAGCAGCGTGTTGGCGATGCGGATGTTCTCCGTCTGCTCCTTGGTGTTCCCCGACACGTCTGCGCCGCCGTCGCTTGTGTCCCAGAAGTTCTCGTTGTCCGGGTTCAGGTAGATCTCGATCATGTTGATGAGCGCACGCTCGCCCCACTCGGGGTCGCGCCGGGCCAGGTTGAGCGCCTCGATGGCCTCGACCACGTTGTTCTTGTAGCGCGCGTACAGCCCCTGGCAGAAGTGCAGGCCGGCCGAGTGCGCCACGCGCACGCCCGCGCGCTCGGCCAGCTTGAGGTACCGCGCCGCGTTGGCGAGCTTCCCGGCGCGGCGTAGCATGACAATGAAGCGGCTCAGGGCCGCGAAGTTGTCGGGCTTGCTCTCGAGCAGCTGCTGGAACTGGAAGATGGCCGACTCGTTGTCTTCCTTCTCGAGCATGATGTCTGCCAGCATGATGGCGGCCTCTTCGTGCGACGGGTTGAGGCGCAGCAGCGTGGCGCAGCGCACCTGGCACTGGTCCAGGTCCCCAGTCTGCTTGTGCGTGCGGGCGAGGAAGAGCGTCGAGCCCTCGTGCGCCTCGTCCGAGCGCAGCGCCAGCGTGCAGTACTTGAGCACGTTCTCGTGCTCGGCCCCCAGGCCGCGCTCGGCGTAGATGGAGGCGATGCGGAAGCACGTGTCGGCGATGGCAGTCTTCTGCTTGCTGATCACGTCGGGCTGCTCGTTCTTCTGGCGGTCCAGCACGAGTTTCTGGATCGAGTAGGCCTTCAGCAGCGCCTGGATCGACAGGTCCTCGTTGCCGAGACCCTTGTGCACCGCCGGCAGGATGAGCTGCAGCTCGACGATCTGCAGCAGGTCGCGGATCTCCTCCGAGTCGTTCGCGGGCGACTGCTGCACGACCCGCAGCGCCTGGTCGAAGTGCCGGAGCTTGGCGTACAGCTCGGCCAGGTCCTTGCGCAGCACAAGGTTGGCGGGCGACAGCTTGAGCGCGCTCTCGTAGTAGTCGACCGCCTTGAGGTAGTCGTGCTTGGCGATCAGCACCTTGCCAATGCGGCCCGCGATGGTCGGGTCGTTCGGGCTCAAGGCGCCGGCGGCTCGAAACGACTCGACTGCCTGGTCCAGCATCTGGATGCGCAGGTACGCCTCCGCCATGTTGACATGGGTCGCGTGGCACGGGTTGATGGCCACCAGCTCCTGTCAGTCGGTTGGGTAGCACCCGAGCAGCGTGAGTGGTCATGATATGATAACCAAGCGATACAAGAGCGCCGCCCGCGGACGTACCTGGTAGCAGCGCGCGTACTGCAGCTTGTCCTTGCGATACTGCAGGAAGATGTCCGCCTTGACCATCTGTGCCTTGGCGTACGCAGGCGAGCGCGTCGGCACACTGCTCAGCATCATGATGGCCGCGTCGTAGTCGCCGCGCTTGATCGCTAGCTCGCTGTTGGCCACGAGCACGCGCACCTCCTGCGAAGTGCCTCTACAAGACGGTCATTCGCAGACAATGTTAGAGAGATCGAGCCAACACAGGTGCTTGATATCACGCGTGAGACCAACCGGAACACTTGGAGCGCCTCACGGACGATGCGCGTGGCTTCAGCGATGTCGTTGAGCTGGGATAGCACCTGCGCCATCTGGATATACACGGAGGCCTTGTCAAAGAGCGGCACGGTAGTCGAGCCGGACGCTCCCTTGTCTGCGACCCGCTTCCTCCCGGCGCTACTGGCACCGGCGACGGAACTATTGACCATCTTCATGGCGGCCTGCAGCGTCTGCAACGCGTCGCGCACGTCCCCGGCGTTCTCGAGGATCTTGGCCTTGATGATGTAGTACGAGAGCGACTGGCGCACTGAGAAGTCGTAGCTCAGTGCTTGGTCGAGGCACGCCGACGCGGCGCGGAAGTGCTCGCGCTCAAGACAGATCTGCGCCTGCAGCAGGTGCGTCTTCGAGTGCCCAGCGTCCATCTTGAGGATCTACGAGACCAACACGGGGCGACAAATGAGCTTCATGTCGGCGGCCGACGATGAACTCCACAAGTTCAAGGGATCTCACCAGGTTGCACACTTGATACGCATCGTCCAGTCGGGTTGCGGCGAAGTATGCCTGCGCGAGGATGAACTGTGCGCGCAAGAAGCCCGGCGACTTGCTCACGAGCTTCTCGAGCAGACTGACGCCTGTCGCGGCTGCCTTGTCGGCCCCAGTGTCCGTCGACGTGCCTCCTCCACTCGACGCCGCGTCTTGCTTGAGGAACTCGGTGGCAAGCTCGACGAGGAAGAGCGGGTTTAGCTGCGTCATGAGCTCGTGCGTGGATGCGTCGCCCTGCTGCATTCTCTCCTTGAGCTTGTCCATGTGAAGTTGCGCCGCCGACTGCAGCAACGCCACCTGCCTGGCCCGGTCGCGGTCCTTCTCCCAGCTCAACAGCGCCTGGAGGAACACGAAGCCCGCGCTCGCGCCGATAGACTCCTGAATGACGCTGAGGAACTCCATCTGCTGCGCTGCGTCTTCGAGCTGGCCGAGCTTGATCTGGCAGTAGATGAGGCCATGGAGCGCGGCCTCGTTGGACTCGTCCAGCTTGAGCGCCTCCTTGTACGACTCCATGGCTTCGGGGAAGTCCTCGAGCAGCCCGCGCTGGTACCCGCGCTCGGCGCGCAGCGCTCCGTTGTCGGGCTGCAGCTGCACCGCATGCTCGATCAGCGCCAGGTTGCACTGCACGACCTCGCCGTTGCCGTCCGAGAGGCGGGCGTTGCATCGCGCGATGTCATGGAAGAGCGCTGCGTTGGACGGCTCGGCGCTCTTGAGCGCCTCCAGCAAGTCGCGGATGGTCTGGGCCGCATCCTTGGCCCGCCCCTCGCGGGACAGCAGCGACAAAATCTCGATGCGCAGCGCCTCAATGTCCCGCGGGTTGTCGCCCAGCGCGCGCTCGACCGCGTCCAGGCACTGGTCCCAGTTGCCCATCTTGAGCAGCACTAGCGCCTTCTCGCTCACGCCGTGCTTGAACCACGGGTACGTCACGATGAGCTCGTCTAGGCTCTGCAGCGCGGCCTCGTACGCCTTCTTCCCGTCGTGGAACTTGGCCATGCCCAGCATCAGCTCTGCGTCCTTCCGACTGGTGGAGCAGCAGTGATCGAGCGAGCAACACACAAGCGCGTTGTTAGCGTCCACCGATTTAAAACGCGTGCACAAGAGCGAGCGTACTCGGAGGCTTGCTCGAAGAACTTGATGGCGTTGTCCCGCAGCTCGGCCTCGCGCTTGGTCTTGGGCTCCGTCGTGAGGTCCACCCAGCCGCGCAGCACGAGCGCTCGCTGCAGCAGCGACGGGTCCTGCTGCGCGGCCGCCGCGCCGCTGCCAGTCCGCCGCGTGGCCGTGAGCTGCTCCAGCATCTTGCGCGCCTTGGCGTGCTCGTTCAGGTGCCAGAAGAGCGTGGCGCACAGCAGGCGGCTGGCGTCCGGCGCGGCCTCCTCCGCCATGCACACCTGCATCTCGAGCTGCGCGACCTCGTCGTGGTCGACGTGCTGGCACTGGCTGTGCGCGAAGATGAGCGCGTGCAGGCACGGCAGCTCGAGCTCGCGGGCCTTGCTCAGGCTCTCAAGCTCGCGAATGGCTGACGAGAAGCTGCGCTCGAGCGCGATGCCCACGGCGCGCCAGAAGAGCACGGTCGCGTCGCGGCCCTTCTTGTCCAGCAGCGACTCGCACAGCCGCTGCACGTGGTCGAACCAGCCCTTGCGCAGGTAGAAGTTGATGAGCACGCGCGCGTCCATCGGCGGCGAGCTCATGGCGACCGTGGAGCGAGGATCAAGTTGTCAGCGTAAGAGGGGAGGGAGCTCGGGAGTCACGCTGCTATTGAACGGACGATGCGGACCCCAAAGGACGCGACGAGTCGCGCGTAGTTGAAGTGGATCCTGCTTGAAGTGGATCATTCGATCCTGCAAGTCGAATTTGCATTGTTTTTTTAGGCTCTACATCGGAAATTCATTCTTTGGCAACCAGGCCGCGTGATGGAGCTCAGACCAAAACTCGGAGCGCAATTAGGCAAAGACCAGGGCTCCGAACATCGCGCTGGACACCAGTGCGGCCGTGGCGAAGGCCGGGGACGAGGCCGAAGAGCTGGCGGTCGGCGCGGCGGTTGGCACGACGACGGTCGAGCAGTTGAGGTTCGCCCACTGCGACGCGTCGGACGTCTTGCTGCTGTCCGACGGATGCGAGACGCCCGATGTCCACTGAGGCGTCGCGCCGGACGTCCACACGCAGCACGGGTCGCCGAGCTCCTGGCCGTTGGTCTGGCCGTCGCCGTCCGAGTCCTTCTGGCACAGGCTCACGGTCCATGCGTTGCCGGCGCTCGCGAAGTCGTCCCCGAAGGAGTTGAGCGCGCCCGAGGCGCCGGTGTCGTCCGAGTGGCCGACGGCCCCGACGCCGGGCACGTTGTCTCCGTTCGGGACGCGCGAGACGAAGCTCGGCTTGGCGCTGCAGTTCTCGGGGAGTGCTGCTGCCATCACAGCCAGGGCAAACACGACGGAGGTGGTGGTCTTCATGATGCTCTGAAGGGAGAAGATTGGGAAGTGAGCAGGACGCAGAGAGCGAAGCAGAGCTCCATCGGTTGCAGTGCTGAGTGTCAATCGGGCGTTCGAGAGCTAGGCCAGGGGAGAGCGGTGGCGAGGCGTTGGACAGTGTCCTCGTGTCCTTTCGTCTGCTATCGGACTGTCCACACGTCACGACCACAACTATTAGTTCAAGATATCGTTGCTGCCAGTAAACTTAGTAGAGCTAGAGAAGCCAAGAGGAGCCTTCCGGCGGTCACAGGCATCGGAGACGGGCGAGCGAGAATTAACTGCGAGCCGTGCGACACAGCAACACCAGCGTTCGGACACGGTGAATTTCGATACGCACAGCGCGTGTCTGTTTGGTAATACCGAGTGTTTTCGTCACTGTCACACTGGGCGGCGGAGGATACTTGCCAGTGTGATGCCAGTGCGGATTGCGTTTCTGGCCGAATGGCTTCTGGCGGTGATTTTTCGCTCGACGACGCGACCTTTACCCGTCGACTCACACGACCGTGGCAGAAAGCGAGCGCGGATTGTCTCGGTCTCAAGGTATAGGGCTCCAGCTGCGCTGCGAGGCAGGCTCCAAGCCCATGAGCACGTCCAGCTCTTGACCAGGTGAGACGGTGAGACGGTGTGGCCCACACCGTTTGTCGCTGTACCACACTAGTGACCCTCTATTCGAAATGGTACAGTATATCTATTGTACCGTTTTGTTTCGTCTTCCAGGATGTTCGGGACGTGATTTAGTGGCGTCCACGGTAGTTTGAGAAATGTTCTAGACTGTTCCGTCTGGTTACCGCAGACCCGGGAAACACTACAGTGTAGACAAGCAAAGTATGCATGTCGCCCCTCCTCTCTCCCCATCAAGTGTGTCGACACCCTTTTCGAGGGCATCATCGAACCATCGAAGCGTTGCGACGTGAAAGTACGCCCACGTCAACGGCATCAACATCATCGCCATCATCCTGCCGAATCGCGGACGCCCATTCGACAACCCGATCTCTTCACGACACACTTTCGTTAGGCAGCTCCTCCCTGTCCGTCACGATGCACATGCAGAGCAGCACCGCGACGTGCAGCTACGGCTTCGCGAACCAGGCCAGCTACTTCTTCGACCGGCGGCGGGCCTCTGCGCGCCAGGAGCACTTCGCCCGCGGCCGCGTCGGGATGCTCAAGCGCCGCCACCGCGACGACGAGGCGCCGGCGGCCGACGCCGCGCAGAAGCTGCATCGCGCGGGGGGCCTGGCGTACGACCCGCAGAGCAACCGCTTTGTGCTGGACCGGCTCAAGCGCATGCGGCTGGCGTCGCCACCTACATCGCCGCCTGCTGACGAGAGCGCGGCCGATGACAGCGCGGCGATGGCCGACGCGAGCATGGAGCCCCAGGCGATCATCCCGCTTCTAGGCCGTCAAGACCAGCAGCCACAGTGCCAGGCCACGCTCCGCCCGGTCGCTGGGGCGTGGCGGCCGCTCAGCGACGCCGGGCCTTTCCCCGCGGGATACCAGATGCCGCCCGCCGACGAGACGTGCACCGCGCTGGTTCTGTTCAATCCGACCATGCAGCCGCGGTCGCTGACGTCGTCGCCCCGTGTGGAGCTGGTCGAGAGCGATGAGGACGATGACGCGGCAAGCAGCAAGGCGCACTCGCCGACCAGCGACGAAGAGCACCAGTCGTTCGTCCGCTTTGAGGAGATCCCCGACGACGAGGACGAGCCTATGGACATCGACTAGGCTAGGCTGCTCTGTCAGCACCACCAAACTCTATCTATTCAATGGGACGTCATCCACCGCTCGTATTCGACACGGTTTAGAGCGCACCGCCAGCGTCGCCGGCTCCACATCTATGGTATCAGCGAGAGCGACAAGAAGGGCGACCGGCTTGGACCAAGCCTTGGAGTACTTCCTCTGTCTCGAAATTATCCGACCAAACAAAGCATACGGACTTGCACCGTGTACGCGTAACTGCTGGCGCACATTGCTGCCCCGCCGCGAAGTCGTCGTGGTCGACGACATTACGGAGTCGGGAAGTTACTTGTGTTGTGCCGGATGTGATCTTGACGAAGGAAGCACGCCGCCGAGATGCGCCAGGGCCATGTCGTCGCTCCAGCACGCGCTTTGCGACGGTGACCGTTTCGAGCTCAGAAGTTTGCCTTG
>JAADXX010000728.1:0-14145 GCA_023338025.1 Phytopythium oedochilum
CCTTGAAGGCGACGCTTTTTTCCACTAATCCTTGCTTGTGATTGGTCAATGCTCTTTACGTCCACTAATTCTCGACTCTCATTGGACGGACGGCTCGGCTGTGATTTGCATGGACGCTTTGGTATGTCCGTGACAGTAGTGTGACCGTATTATGTGTCATGAACGGTACTTTCGACCCATGTTTACCTTGATTTAAGTATTGATTTAAGTATTGATATTTACCTCCCATCCTGAATTGTGTAAAAGAGTCGTGCGACTATATTTGAAGTTTTTCGCGATTCAAAACACTGGCATACAAACAGCACGTGACGACTTTCTTTTGTAATTGATTTGCAAATATGGGTATACTGACATCTTGATAAATTTTCATAGTGGTCAACTATACATTTCAATTGTTTTATAGCAAAATACCCAAATCAGATTTGAATTGCCATCGAAAATGTATTGAACACCCATCCCAGTAAGTTTATTTATCTGTACCACTTTGACGGAAGGATGTACACATCATAAATCATAAATGTCATCAAATTTTTTTTTTAAATTTTCGGTTTTAAATTAGTATAATTGATCTTTTACTATCTTATTTCAATACTTGTGTTCTTTTTTGTCCTCAGCGGTTATCGTCATAATTGTGTAAATATCAAATTCAGTACTTAAAAACTCGGATAAAGAATACTGCAGCATCTTCCAGATGAGTGATTGAGTTACAAACGAAGTGTAACCATAAGGATGACTCCCCTCTCGCTTGACTTTCCAGTCGTTGTACAAATGATACAAATAACAAGTCAAACAAGGGCGGATGGCACGGCAGTCAGCGTTGCGGCGTTACGACCACTCCCCAAGCGACACCAACAACGACGGCTGCGCCATGACGGCGGGCACCACACTTTCAAATCGGCCACGCAGCCCCAGAGCGTGCGTGACCCACCCGCTTTCGCCCGCCAGTAGGCCCGCACGCGGCGGCAATGGCGCGCTTCCGAGTAGTCTACGACCGGTGGCTGCACGAGCGCCCGCTGTTGACAAAGGGCGTGACGTCGGCCGTGCTGTTCGGCCTCGGTGATCGGCTTGCGCAGCGCCTGGAAGACGACCGCGCGGAGGCCGGCGACGGCGACGCCGACCAGCGCCGCATGGACAGCCTGAAGCGAACGGCGCGCATGATGGCTTGGGGAGGACTGGCGTTCGCGCCGGTGGGGCATGGCTGGTACAACTTTCTGGAGAAGGCGGTGCGAGGCAAGGGCCGCGCGGCCGTCGTCAAGAAGATCGCGCTCGACCAGCTCGTCTTCACACCGCCCGTGACGCTCGCGTTCTTCAGCACCATGCAGTGCCTCGAGGGCCGGCCGGTCGGCGACGCCGTGCAGTCCAGCGCCGCCAAGGTGCCGCCCACGCTGGCAGTCAACTGGACTGTGTGGCCGCTCATCCACGTCTGCACGTTCGGGTTCGTGCCGCTGCAGTACCGCATCCTGTTCATCAACTTCGCCAACATCGGCTGGTCCACGTTCCTGTCCATCATGTCGAGCAGCGGCGGCTCCGACTCGCCGCGCTCGCTGAAGGACATGGTCATGGGCGGCGAAGCCGAGCAGGCGGCGATCTAGACGCCTCGACGCGCAGGTGCCGCGTACATATAACGCATCGCATGGCGCGAATCGCTATTAATCGTGATGGGCCTCAATATACAAAGTAGACAGTCGGTGCCATCAGTGATGCGTGTCAGCTGTTCGCCACCTTCAACGGCGACTATCAATAAAGTACTGACTTCAAACCAAAAACGAGCGACACGGTACTGTTTTACACAAACCACGCGACATGCAAAACACACTGAACGCAACATGAGCGGTCCGCAGCCTGGGATTTGCGCGGCCGAGGATAGGCGGCGGCGGGTGTCGCGATGGTGCGCCGCGTCGCGATGCTGTACGACCGGTGGCTGCACCAGGCGCCGCTGCTGACCAAGGCGCTGACGTCGGCCACGCTCTTCGGCGTCGGCGACCGGCTCGCCCAGCGCGCTGAAGCGGACCAAGCGGCGCCATCAGTCGCAGCCGCATCGTCCAGGGAGCTCGCGATCGTCGCGGAGGACGAGCAGGAGAGCGAGTTCATCAGCGCGAGCACGCAACGGACGCTGCGAATGATGGTCTGGGGCGGCTGCTTCCTGGCGCCGACGCTGCACAAGTGGTTCGCGTTCGTGGACCGGGTCATCCCCGGCTCCGGCGCCGTGGTGCTCGGCAAGAAGATCGCGCTCGACATGTTCTTCTTCGCGCCGCAGATCTCGCTCGCCTTCTTCGTGGCGACCAAGTGCATGGAGGGCAAGCACCCGAACGAGGCCGTCGACGCCGGGCTCGAGCGCCTGCCAGCCACGCTGCAAGCCAACTACTCGATCTGGCCGTTCGCCAACATGGTGTCGTTCGGCGTCGTGCCGCTCCAGTACCGCATGCTTTTCTCCAACTGCGTGAGCCTGTACTGGTCGACCTTCTTATCGCGGATGGCGAGCACGCAGGTCGATGGCAAGGCCGCGGAGTCAGAGGGCGAGGTGTGACGTTGCGTCGTGGTAGAGCTTTCATCCTAGAGCGACAGGCGCCACAGGCAGCGCGCACAACGGACCTATATCTACAATGCATGCCCCCCACTGTACCCTTTTAGCTTGCATGCTCCAGTGGTCGAGCACTGCTTGGAGCAGCGCCGCCATGCTTCGCCATCGACTGATCTCCACACCCAGCGCCAAAACAGCGGGCACGTACAGTATCTTCCGTATGAATTCAAGCCCCAAGATACTCGACTTGGAAACTCCAAGTGAGAGACCGTTTCATGCAAACTTTAGCAGCGTGTCACAGTCGCTGCGTGCGTGGCTGTTTGTTGGGTGAAGCTGAAGTGGTTGTTTGTGACAGGGCGTGCTCATTGCTCAATCCGCTGCCGAGTCCACGGACGTTGAGCAATTTCCACGCAGTCGAGCAGTCCAACCAACTTCCTTCCGACGTCCAACGCACTTGAGCGCCATGGCGCGGCGCTTCCGCTTGCTCTACGACGACTGGCTGCACCGATACCCGTTGGTGACCAAGGCGACGACGTCCGCCGCGCTCTTCGGCACCGGCGACCGCATTGCGCAGCGGATCGAGGCGTACTACAAGGACGCAGGGGAGGACAGCGACACCGACGCTGGGTCTGCGGGTTCCGCAAGAGACGAGGAGGACGCTTTCGTAAGCGCCACAGCCGCGCGCACGATGCGCATGATGGCGTGGGGAGCGTTCATCCACACGCCGCTCATGCACACATGGTACAACACGGTGGACCGCGTGATCAAGGGCAGAGGCGCGACGGCCGTGCTGAAGAAGGTCGTGTCCGACATGGTCTTCGTGGCGCCGCAGATGCCCATTTGGTTCTTCACAAGCACACAGCTGATGGAGGGCGTCCCGTTCCGAGACGCGCTGGACGTCGCCATCATCAAGACGCCGGCGACCGTCGCGGCCAACTACTCGCTCTGGCCCATGACCAACCTCATCACCTTCGGCGTCGTGCCCCTCGAGTACCGGCTCCTCTTCGTCAACGTCGTCAGCCTAGGGTGGTCTGCGTACCTGTCCCAACGAGCCAGCAAGCCGGTCGAGTCGCGTGCGCCGAAGGACAGCGTAGACAGCGTAGTGCGCGGCGAAGTAAAGTCGTCGCACCATGCACCAATGCAGCAGTAGCCATGACGCCCTCCACACATCAACTCTCGTTCAAGTGTATGGATACTTCAGATGGTCGGATAAACAAGAAGATGAACCTAAGCGATACGTAAATGTTTCGCGCGTTGCTTTGACCGCACATTCCCCAGTGTATATTGCCGACCATGCGCCGGCTCCGTGGGCTCTACGACGGCTGGCTGCGGTCGTCGCCGGTGCTGACCAAGAGCCTCACGTCCGCCTTCCTCTTTGGCGTGGGCGACCGCATCGCGCAGCGCGTGGAGAGGCTCAGGCAGCGCGGCGGCGATCCATCGGCCGAGGACGAGGACGGCGCCGGCTTGGAGCGGACCGCGCGCATGGTGCTCTGGGGCGGCGCGCTGTTCGCGCCCATCGCGCACGCGTGGGTCAACTTGGTGGAGCGCAAGGTGGGCAGCGCGGGGGCCGCCGTCGTCGGCAAGAAGATCCTGCTCGACATGTTCGTGTTCGCGCCGAACAGCAACATGCTCTTCTTCACGACCACCAAGCTGATGGAGGGCCAGTCGCCGCGCGACGCGCTCGACTTCGCCGTGCAGAAGATCCCAAGGACCATGGCCGCGAACTACATGGTCTGGCCGCTCGCCAACGTCGTGACCTACGGCGTCGTGCCGCTGCAGTACCGGATCCTGTTCATCAACTGCGTCAGCATGGGCTGGTCCACGTTCCTGTCCATGACGTCGAGCGAGAGGAGGTCGAAGGAGGAGGAGGAGGAGGGGCGGACCCAAGCACAGGCCGCGTTGTCGTAGAAGGTAGAAGGCGAGCAAGACCGCAGTGGCAGGGACAACTCGGCTGATCTGATAGTGTGGTGCGCGAGTGACTGACTCCCAGCGAGTGCCGCATCACTCAAACGAGTCCTTTCGTCGGCGCAGGTTGTCGAGGACGCTGACGGGGTCCGAGCCGCCGACGGCATTGCGGATCGCCTCGCTGTGGACGCGAAGGAACGGGTTGTACAGCATCTCCTCGCGCAGCGTCGACGGCACGCTCGGCAGGTTCTTGGCGCGCCGGATGCGCACGGACGCGATCTTGTCGCGGAGCACCGCGTTCGACGGGTCCACGCTCAGCGCGAAGCGCAGGTTCGACAGCGTGTACCTGCGCGATCGAGTCGTGTGTGTGTGGGGGGGAGGGGGGGCAGATTAGAGCGGTCTCTGTAGAGGAAGGAGTGCGACGCGTCTCATCTACGACGTACTCGTGGCCGCAGTAGACGCGCGTGTCCTTGGGGAGCGTCAGGATGACCTCGTACAGCGCGTGGTACATGTCCTCCGCCGTGCCCTCGAAGAACCTGCCGCACCCGCCGACGAACAGCGTGTCGCCCGGGAACAGCAGCGGCGGCGTCTCCGGGTCGCCCGACACCACATACGCGAGGTGCCCGCGCGTGTGGCACGGCACCGACAGCGCCTTGACCTCGGTCGCGCCGATCTTGAACTTCTCGCCGCCCCTGAGCGGCTTGTTGCACGCCGGGATGATCTCGCTCGCCGGACCCGTGACGAGCACGTTCGGGTACTGCTCCACGAGCTCCGAGTTGCCGCCCGCGTGGTCCCTGCGACATCAGCGGCCGTTAGAAGCCCAGCGACGGCTCGCGCCGGGACGCAGTGGGGCGCGTACGCGTGCTTGTGCGTGGTCAGGATGCCGAGGAACTCGCGCTTGCGCAGCTGCTCCTCCTCGTGCAGCACGGGCAGGATCCGCTCCGGCTCGGCCGGGTCGACCGCGAACATGGTGTGGTTCATCTCGTCCACCACCACGTACCCTGGGCGCGAACACAGTCAGCTGACGGCATCCTTCGCTGGCGACCCGCTCCTAGCGCGCACCGTAGTTGTCGCTGAACATGGGCACGATCCGCACGCGCAGGCTCGGGTCGTTCAGGTACTTCTTCTTCTTCGTCGTCGTCGTCTTAGGGGCGGAGGACGTCGATCCGCTCAGCAGCGAGCGCTGGCCGCTACTATACAGCACACACCCAGCTCCAGTGCCGGTCAGCTGCAGCTGCCGGCGCGCGAGTCGCGCCGCCGCCGCCGCGCAGCGACCCGCCAGCATCTTTGACGGTGAGAGTTGGTTGTTCTGCGGCCAAGGGGCCTGTTAGAACATCTAACAGTGATATCGTACTTTACAGGATACGTACAGAAACTCGTCAAAACTTTAGAAAATGGCAACATTTGCTCAACCGCCGCCACGACCGCATCTGTCGCCTCCTTCACGCTGCCCTCGTGCCTCTCTCGGCGTTGATGCAATGGCGGAGAGGGAGCCTCGCACCAAGAGGAGGGTGGCGGTGCCGGTCGGGTCCCGCCCGGCGCTCTCGCTGCTCGACTTAGAGCGCTACGAGCCTGTGCTGATGTCGTCGCCGAGGCTGCACGCTCTTCCGGACGCCCCGTCGACATTGACATCGACAACAACCGCGCAAGCCGCTTTGGACATTGAAGACTACTCTGTTAGACTACTGGAGGAGCTGGAGACTGTAGAGAAGGATGGACTCGGCACGGCGCACATCCTGCCGAGAACTCCGCCGCCGCGTCCTCCTCGCCAGCAGAAGACTGCCGGTGCAGTCGGCGTCTCGCCTCGAGCACGTTTTCGCCCGATGCCGCCTGTAGGGATCGCTGCGCGGGAAGACGTCGACATATACCGCTACAGCCAGGCGGCCGACCTGCGCATGGCCATTCGTCCGCTCTTCGAGCGCCGCCGCGAAGTGGAAGCGGTCGAGGCGGCAAATAGGATGATGGCTCTCTTTGACGAGGACGGCCAAGAACGGCGACCAGTGTCCCCTGAAGCTGCAGAGGCAACAAATGTGCATTCAGGTGGTGAAGACGGCTTGGCATCCATGCATAACCAGGAGTCCGGCACCGACGAGTGCCAGCAAGAAATTCGTTTGGACGATGGCAACGCTAAAACCGATCCCGAGAGCGACGATGTGGCCGAGGAGAGCAGATATGAAGAGCTGGACGGCGAGTCAGATAGTTCTCGACAACCCATTCGATTCGTTCCAGCAATGCGATTGTCCGTCGAGAACTGCCATGAACCGTTCCTCCCGTCCGAACCCCCGATGCTGCACAAGTTGCGGGCTGCTATCCTAGACAGCACTCCCGTGATCAAGCCTCCAGCACCTCCACCGGATGTACCTGAGCGATTACCAGTGCCTCCTCTACTACACAAACTGGTCTGGAGCGGTCCGCATACAATCAGCAAGCGGCGAGTCATCGTGTCGATAACGATAGCGTCCGACGGTGCCATCTGCGTCTCGTGCACTGGTGAAACCGAGACGGGAACGAGTGGTGACGGCGGTTCGTCAACTATCACCCTGTCGGACAGCGCTTTGATGCGCATGAAGTCGCTCCGGGCTGACTTAGTCGAGCTCTCACCCCAGTGGATCGACTGGGTTGCCCGTAGGCTTTCGCTTCGAGACGACAACTCGATCCAACTCGACCTCGACGAGCAGAGCAGTGCCCATGGAACCGGAAGGGAACATGTATTCTCCAAAAGCATCTCGATCAGCACCACCAGTGGCAACAAGAGTGAGGATGAAGGAGGCCGAGAAGTCGTGGTCGACGTGTTTCTCCTGCAAACCGAGATGGCGCTGGCTATTGAGATGAAAGACACACAGTCGAAACAGATCAGCGAGATCGTGCTTACGAAGTCGGAGGTGCTATCTGTGGCCGTCTCAACTGGCGTCGTTGGTTCAAACCATGGCGATGCAGATCTAAGCAAGCTGCTTCGCGACAGTGCCTTACTAGAGCGGCTTTGTGAGTTGGACGTGGTCCGTCTAGCGATAGCGACATTGGACGCACCAGCGCTCGACCGTATCGATCTCGACCACGACAAATGCGATGCAGCGATACAGAACATATCCGGTACCCAACCTACATGCCACGAGCTCGGAGCAGATTCCTACGCAGCCAACGACAGCAACGAGCAAGACGACGTCCGCGCAATCCTTCGCAACAGCAGCGCTCTCACAAGCATCGCGCTCCTCGCTCAGGCACATTCAGAAGACGCAGAGCTCGCTGCCACACGGGCACTGTCGCAGCAAGAGGCGGTGCTGATGTATGCGAAGCACTACAGTGCACTAGCAACGAGTGCCGAAGCGAGCGACCCGAGCTTCGACGGCAACGTCCGGCAGCGCGTGGCCGCGGCCAAAGCCGACAAACTGAACGTACGTGGCAGCTCGATATTGCTGCGGTTCTGTCTGCCTGACGGGTGCTGCTCCTGGCTGCATGACGAACCAGCGACTGGCGTTCGCGTCGATCGTTGACGATCTGCTGCTTGATCTGCTGCGGGACGAGTGCCGAGCTGCTCGCCACGAAGCGAGACACTCGCGCGAGCTCCGCGGCCACTTCGCAGCCAAGCTGCAGGCAGCGTTTCGCATGAGCAGGCAGAGACAAGCGTACGCTTCACGGCAGAACGACCGACGTCGTGCAGCAACGACCATCCAGGCTCGCCAGCGAGGTATCACATCGCGCTGCCGCTTCCGAGATATGCAGGTGAACCGCGATCGACTGGTGTACTTCAGATTAGTGCGTTCCAGTGTCTACAGCCCTGACGATTCGCCTTCCTCCGCGGTGTACGCCTTGGAAGAGCGAGTGGCGGCGCTGCAAGCACAGACGGAGCGATTTCGTCACAGACTGCTCATGCAAGTGCTGGCTGGCTTCGTCTTGGACACTTCCACGAGCAGTCCGCGAGTCAATGGACGCCTCCCAAGTGGCGTTATCCGGGCGGTACTCGACAAGTTTGGCCCTGCAGTCGGAGGGCACCGGTCCGGTCTGGGCGAGGCCGTAATGCAGATGCTGCAAGGTGTAGCAGGCGTCGGAGACGACCCGATCGGACCCAGCGCCGTGTACTCTGTGAACCAAGTCAGCGCAGCCTTGTTACTTGCGCTTCGCACTCCATTCGTGGAGCCGTCGCCATGGCTCGCCACGGCGTCGCTCGATCCGGACCGCCAACAGAATCCATCCTCGGCTCTTCAGCTGTCGCTTCAACTCACGAGCCAAAGCCGCGCTCCTCGGTGGGTTCTCAAGGCAAATGCCGCCGTCCGCATTGAAAACCGTGAGCGTCAATCGCAGATTCGCGAACTGCAGCACACCCTCGGACAAGAAGCAGCGCAGTACGTCGCCCAGAGCTTCCACGCCACGATTGACGCGTTGCTGCCGGGCTTCGAGGCGAGTCGCCGCGTATGGGAGGAGGTCGCCAGCGCTCACGAACGTACAGCCAAGTCTCTTGATGAAGGCGCCGACGCCGCTGATCAATTGGCTCAGCAGTGCCTGGACCAACTCGTCGTAGCCATCACAGGTGCGCGCGGCATCTGCAAAATCCGATGCAACTCACCCACGAACTCACTTGTAGGGACTGTGGTGCTGGGCAGACTCGGGCGTTGATGTGGATGCGCTCATGGACGGACTCAATCTGTGCTACCGCTGCGACCTTGGGACGCAGATCGTCGCGAGCGCGGAAGAGCAGTTCAATGCACTGGCAGCCGGTGCGTTTGGCTCTGGTACACTGCTCGGCTGGGTGACAGCAAGGGGGAGAGCTAACGGAGCATGGACGTCGCTGCATCAGTGACGAACGAGAGGACTGGGCGAGTCTCCATCTTGCCGCTGCGGGACGAGGTCGTCCAGGAGCTGGACGCGTTCCACCAGCGGCTGGCGACGCGGTGTCTGGACCTGGCGCGCGGCGTCGACGCAGCCGAGCTGCTGCCAGCGAGCGCGCTGCTGCACTGCGTCCTGACCGAGCCGCTCCACGACCGCCACGTGCGTCTCGCGCTGCCTGCCGTGCTCCCGATCGCGAGCGTCGGCGACAAGTACGAGCTCGTGCGCCGGATGGTGGTCGGGTATGCCGGCTTTGCCTTCGGCGAGGCCGTCAACCTCGTGTGCTGGAGCTGCGTCAACAGCACCGAGCAGGTCGATGGCGAGGCGGCGCAGCTCGCCGACTTGCTGACGCGGCTGAGTCCCGAGAGCAGCGCCGTGGAGCTGTCGGCCGCGCCACGAACGGTCGCGTCGCTGGCGCTCGAGCGCCTCACGGGCGCTCCGTTCGTGCGCTTCCTCCAGTTCCTCGCATGGGCCGCGCACGCCAATGGCGCTCTCCAGACGCGCGTGCGGCTGCTGCTGTCCCCCTTGGCTGCCCGCTGCGAGCTCGTGCGCTTCGCCAGCGCGCTCGGCGGCCTCGAGAGTGCGCGCGACGCGGCGACGCTGTACGCCAAGCGCTTCGCGCGCGGCGCCGTCGCCGCCTGCGACGCCTTCTGGGTGCCCTACCGGACGCAGTTCGGGCAGGAAGCGCGCGCCAGAGCGCTCGAGAGCTGCGCCAGACGCGGAGAGGGGGGCCGAGATGGCCTGGACACGGACAAAGGCACACGGACAAGCGCTCGTGTGGCGTCCACAGCAACTGTATTGATCCAGTAGCGCGCGCGAATCCGAATCCGACGCGTCGACGGCTCGCTCCTGCTCCTGTACACGGCGTGGGGGAGGTGGGGAGGTGGAGCGCGCGCTGTATCGTAATAGCGCACCTCGCGGGGGACGCGGCGGCGGCGCCTACTCGTCGCTCGAAGCGAGGTGCCCGCGCGACTTTTGCATGAAGGCGGGGATCTTGGGGCCGTCGTACTGGTCCGTCGGCAGGCCCATGGACCGCCGGATGGGCACCACCACGAGCGGCAGCGCGAGCGCGATGGTGCCTAGTGCGAAGGAGGCCACCACGAACGGCTCGCGGTCCGTGTAGAAGCGCAGGAACTTGGCGGCGCCCGACATTCTTGGCGGCGGTCGGGAGGATTATTGGGCAGGTCGCGCGATGTCCGAGCTGTTCGTTCCCCTTCCTGTTCCTCCACCGCCGCTCACTCGGGATGGCGTACTGTAAGCGCCGGAAGTATACGGCCGAGACTGGACCATCGGGAGACCATCACTCTATGCTGTATAGTTAAATGCGTTAGCATGTATAGTTTTGAGAGTATATAGAGGAATGTAAGAGACGGACGCGAAAGGTCGCGGAGCTCAACGAAACATGGATTGACCGGTCGCCGCCGCCGGATCATTTTCCGACCGAACCTTCAGCGAGTAGCAATGAACTACGGCATCCTGCACAACCGGCGGCGGGACACCAAGGCAGCGAACGCGGGCGTGCAGGCGCTGCTGGCGGACCCGCGGCTGCGGGGCATCGCGCAGCAGATGGGGCTTCGCGCGAGCGACTTTGGCGCCGAGGCGGAGCAGCTCTGGACTCAGCTCAACGACATGGCCGTCTCGGACCCCAAGCGGTACCAGGAGTTCATCGAGGAGCAGCTCCGGGACGGACCACCCGAAGCGAGCGACCTGGCGTCCAACCAAGCCACGAACGACGCCTCATCGTCGTCGACTCCGAGCGATGGAAAGCCTCCTGCCGCCGAGAAGAAGAAGACGCCGCTGCCACCGCGCTTCTTCATGCCTCGCGCAGGATTCGTCGTCAAGTGCGCCGTCTTCCACACCATCAAGTGCCAGCGAAAGGAGACCAAGCTGTTCCTGAACTGCTGCGCGCACGAGATTGTTGGCGTGCCGACGAACCCGAACAACAACAAGCCCGTGCAGGACGACACGCGCGCGGTGCCCAGCACCTCGAACCTGCAGATCCCGCTGCTGGTCGGCAAGCCGCGCGAGCTCCGTGGCGCCGACGGTGGCAGCGTCTCGGTCGTGATTGACGTGGTCTTCCACGACTGGGTGCTCAAGCGCTGCGCATGGGACGCCAACTTCAAGCGCGAGGTGCTCAAGTTGGCCCTGCACTGGGTCCAGCAGGATACCAAGGTGCAGCTCGCGGCGCCGACGGGTAAGTTCATCAAGAGCCGCTACAAGGGCGGAGTGGCCGTTGGCACCGACATCATAACGTCCAAGTTCTACATGGACGCGAACGGCACTGCGAGCAGCAACCCAACGAAGAGGAGCGCGATCGGGTCTCCGTCCGAGCTGCTCAAGCGCATGACTACGATCAACGAAAACGAGGAGCAGATCGAGGAGAAAATCGTGTTCGCAACCCCTCCACCGGCACCGATTGCTAGCAAAAGACTATATGAGACCGGGACTGGGTCCAGTGCCTCAATGCCGAAGGGTCCGGTCAGCTTGGACCTCTCACAGGAGGCGAAAGCCTCGTCCGGAAAGGTGCTGATCGAGGAGATCATTCCTAAAGCAGATACTCCGACCGACAACTCAATGGCAACTCGTACGAAAGATATATTACCACAGACTGAAGTCGCTGAGACGAGTGCTGGGTCGACTCCGGCCGCGAAGAAGAGCCAAGTGGTCAAGCGCGGGTTCCTCAACACGTCCAAGAAGACGCTGTACCCGACAGGATCCAATGAAGGCCGTAAGGCATCTGCGTACGTGAACCTGCTTCACCGCAGCAAGGTGGTCGACATGCGCGACAACGACGCACAGACCAAGGCGCGCCAGCAGCAACAGTGGCAGCGCGAGGCTGAGCTGCGGAGTCTTCTCGGACAGCAGGAGATTCCCAGCAAGAGCGCAAAATCCCCCTCTAACGAAACAGACTACGGGGACTTTGAGTTCGAACAGCTCTGCATGGAGGCGGATCCGGACCTGAAGCCGGCGGGACGACGCCAACCAACCCCTGGAGCGGATGCCACCGCGACCGAGCTCTTCGGCCAAGGATTCGATGACTTGACTCGACTTCTGTCGTCATGATGCAGCCGTCTGTACTCGCACTTATGCATGAAAGGACCGATCCAAAGCGGACAATGCACTGATCACATCTCCGACGTTGCTACTCGTGCTTGTCGCCCTTCTCAACCGCGCAGCTCGGGCTCGACGATGCTGTGGATGCGCTGGTAGCTCATCAGTAGGAACGCGTTCAGGCGGTGCAGACTCGACGCCGTCGACGGAAACTTCTCCAGCCGCTTGAGCAGCATGACCGTGTTGTACTTGACGCCGATCGACGGGTGGAAGATCCCTTGCGCGATGGTCTGAAGGCCCCCGCGCAGCACTGGCAGGTGGCTCAGGAACTCCTGGAGCTCTTGCTCGCTCTGCAAAAGCGACACGAAGTCCGTGTAGATGCGCTCGACCTGCGCGTCGTCCAGCACGACCATGTCGCCTTGGAGGCTCCGGATGTGCTTCTTGAGGTCCACGCCCGTCTTCTCTACGTATCATCAGCCAAAACGTCAACAGTTAAGGATTCCCAGTACTGCATGAGGTCGCGGCGGCGGCGCGCGCTACAAAGTCGCCGGTTACGATAACGAGCATGCGCGTGACAAGGATATGTTAAAGGCCGGTGTCAGGAAGTCGCGGCGCTTGCGCGCGTCCGTGAAGAGCTTGTAGTTGTCCGTGCGAGCCCACTTGGTGATGCGCTTGTTGTTCATGGCGGTGCGCTTCACCTGCGTCTCCTCGTCCATATAGTTGGCCTCGCCCATCGCGATGTCCACAACGTTCTACACAGGATGGCGCCGAGAAGAGCGACGTCAGGGCTTCCATCGCCCGCTCCAATGCAACAAAGAGCGATACCTTGCGCGTGTACTCCTCGAACATGCAGCGCACCCACTCCTCTTCGTACCCGGCGCTGATACCGTCCAGGACCTAGAGCAGTCAGGAACCAACCACCGCGTCACGGCATGCTGACCAACTTCACTTGTGGAAGAATCTGGCGCAAAGCGTACCTCCTGGACAAACGATCGGTCCGAGCTCTCGTAGTCATCCTTCTCCGCTGAAGAGGACACAACCACTTCGCCCGTCGAGATGTCACACAGCACGTCCCACCACTCCTTCTTGGTCTTGAACATGGGGTTCGTCACGCCAGCAATGTAGCCCGGTGTCGAGAGGAAGCCCAGGTCCGTCAGGTTCGCGTATCTAGGTCGCAAGACCGAGTCAATCAGCATCACGAAGGTAAACCACGAAGCAGTCGCGGTGCGTACGGGAACTGGCGGTGGATCAGACCAAACAGGGGCGGACACACGAGCGAGCTGGTCGACAGCACGTAGTTGCACACGCTCCCTACGCAAAACAGCGTTATCCTCGTCAGTGTCAGTCATTGCAACGAACCACCTCCGCACACAATAAGCGCACGAACGCACCGGCGGGCTGGTTGTACCCCAAGATGAGGACGCGCGCGCCAGTCAGGACGGCGTTGTAGATAACCATCGTCTGCTCGCCAAACTTGAGCAGCAGCTGCCTCAGCAGCCCGTCGTCGTGCTGGTCTTCTGTGCTGCACAGCTTGAACTGCAGCGGGATGGTCGTGTCCTGCCACTGCACCTGCGTGCGGAAGAACTGCGCGTCCTCGATCTCCTTGGCGTCCGCCGGGTTGGCCGCCGCGCGGCCGGTGCTGCTGATCGTGCGCTTCATGAGCCGCCGCTCCATGTCCGACAGGTTGCGGAGGCCGCCCGTGTCCACCGAGTTGACCACGTTGTATAGCTGCTCCAGTATGCCGCGCGCGTCCTCGCCCGTCTTGGCCAGCGAGATCTTGGACACCGCGACTTGGAGCACGTCTCGGAAGGAGAAGCAGGCCTGGAAGTGGGGGGGGGGGAGCAGGA
>JAADXX010000729.1:0-14133 GCA_023338025.1 Phytopythium oedochilum
CCCCCCCCCCCCCCCCCCCCTCTGACTTTTGGCCGCCGATAGCGAGGCACGCTCGCGTCTAACACGAGCTGTGCTGTCGCAGGCCGCACTCTCGACGGCCAGCCGATGCAGATCACGCTCGACGCCGACTCGAACGTTCGCCAGGGCCTCTTCGGGACCGCTCTGCGGGACGACGACGGCGTCAAGTTCAAGGTTTCTTTCGGGTACGGGTCGGGCACAGAACGAGCGCTGGGTGGAGGAGGCTAATGCGAGCGCTTTCGGGCATGCGCCAACTCAGCAACAACAACAACCGCGACGAGCCGAAGGGCCGCAACGGAGGAGGTGACCGCAACGGTGGCGACCGTAACGGAGGCGACCGCAACGGAGGCGACCGCAGCAGCGGCGGACGCCGTCGTGGCGGCCGAGGGTGCGTTGACAGCTAGCTCTGTGTCGGTTTCCGTGTGCATTTGGGGCATCGCCTAACAGCTCGTTCGCTCGTCTAGCGGCGGGCGTCGGGGCGGCGGCGGCAGCGGCGAGAAGCCGGCCGAGAAGACGGCGCAGGACCTGGACAACGAGATGGACACGTACATGAAGGACGCGTGAGCCCCCGGGGAGGCTGCGACCGGCAGCGAGGCGAAGCGCGGCACTCGGCGCCCGCCCTCGCTGGCTCGCTACGTATTAGGTAGCTCTTGATTTCGGCGGCCAACCCGACAAGCCGTCGCTCCGTCGGCCGCGTTCGCAGCGCTCAATGCTCGTTCCCGTCGCACTTGAAACTCGTTTCGCTCTTGAAATGGTCCGAAAGTGTATCGGGAGTGTGGCATCAAGCGCGTGTCTCACACAGTAGTGTATCCTGCTGAGTCAAGCCGGGGCCTTACTCATCATCCGCAGCACCGGGCGGCGCCAAGCGCCACCGCTCGCCCATTCCTGTTCGGAGCCTATCGCCGACGCGTCTGTGGCCTCCTCCGGGGTATTAGCCGCGCCTTCCCCGCCTTCCCCGCCTTCCCCCGCCGCGATGCTGGAGCTGACAGAGCAGGCGCTGCACGCGTGGCTGGTGCGCGGCGTGTTCGCGCTCGGCGCCGTGACGTTCGTGGCGACCAACCTCGTGACGGCGCCGTACGGGAGGCACAACCGCCCTGGGTGGGGCCCGTCCGTGCCCACGCGGCTCGGCTGGGTGCTCATGGAGAGCCCATCAGTGCTATGGTTCGCGCTCGTGTACTCGTGGGGGGACCAGCGCTGGGCCACGACGCCCGTGGTCGCCGCGGCGCTCTGGCTCACCCACTACGTGTACCGCGCGGGCGTGTTCCCGTTCCTGATCCACGCGCGCCGCGACAAGCCCATGCCCGTGGCCGTCATGCTGCTCGGCGACGCGTACAACATGGTGAACGCGTACGTGAACGCGCGGCACCTGAGTCAGTTCGGCGACTACCGCGAGGACGAGCCGCTCGCGCGCGCGTCCTTCTACGCTGGCGCGGCGCTGTTCGCGCTCGGTCTGGCCGTGAACGTGCAGTCGGACCAGATCCTCATCCGCCTGCGCGCGCCGGGCGAGTCGGGGTACAAGATCCCGCACGGCGGGCTGTTCGAGCTCGTGACGGCGCCCAACTACCTCGGCGAGATCCTCGAGTGGACGGGCTGGAGCCTGCTGACCCAGTCGCCCGCCGGCTGGTCCTTCGCCGTCTACTCGGCCACCAACCTCGTCCCGCGCGCGCTCGCCAACCACCGGTGGTACCTCGACAAGTTCAAGGGCGAGTACCCGGCGCGTCGCCGCGCCATCCTTCCCTTCGTCTGGTAGGCGAGTACGTGGTAGCTTGACCTGGTTGCAGTTGCAGTTGCCGTGAGTGGGTGATTTTGCAATAAAACGCGTGTATCCGCTGGGTTTTGCAGTTTTTGTTACTTACTCGATTTAATAGTGACGGGTCACTAGTTCGAACGCTAGGGTTTCCCCTGGAGCCACCCATCCGCCATTCGCGGTCTCCATTTGCAGGCCCATCGAACGAGAAAAGCCGGGGAGGATGCCGCCGAAGAAGGGCAAGAAGACAGCCAAGAAGACGGGCGCGCCGGCCGCGGCGGCAGCGGGCGACGACTGGGATGACGTGCTGAACGAGTTCACGCCGGCAGCTGCGGGGGCCGCGGCCGCGGCGGCGGGCCCGGCGGCGGAGCAGGCGCCGGACAAGTCGGAGGAGGAGAAGAAGGCGGACGTCGACGCGGCGGCTGCGGCGTACCTGGCATCGCTGGGCGTAGATACGTCGACGGGGGCGGAGAAGAAGGACGCCAAGAAGAAGAAGAAGGGCAAGAAGAAGCCCGAGCCTGAGAAGAAGGAGGAGGCCAGCAAGAAGCCCGTGTCGGCCGCGGCCCGCGCGCTCGTGGAGCGCCAGGCCGCGCTGCGCGCCGAGCAGGAGCGGCTGGAGCAGGAGCGGCTAGAACAGGAGCGGCTGGAGCGCGAGGAGGAGGAGCGCCGCCTCGAGGCGCTGCGGCTCGAGGAGGAGGCGCGCCAGAAGAAGAAGGAGGCCAAGGCCGCCAAGATCGAGCGCCAGAAGAAGGAGGGCACGTACATGACCAAGGCGCAGAAGCAAAAGGCCGCGCGTGCGCAGGCGGCGCTCGAGGCCATGCAGCAGGCCGGCCTCGTGCCGGACGCGCTGAAGGAGGACAAGAAGAAGGTGGTCTATAGCAACAACAACAAGAAGAAGGGCGCCGCCCAGAAGGTCGCCCAGCCGGCCCCGAAGAAGGAGGAGCCCAAGCCGGCGCCCGCGGCCGAGGAGGAGGACGACGATGACGACTGGGAGAAGCAGGAGGAGAAGGAGAAGGAGGAGGCCGACGACGCGCCGGATGCGTGGGACGAGGAGGACTGGGAGTCGAGCGACATTGTCGCGTCGATCGAGGACAAGCTCCAGGTCGCGCAGGAAAACGGCGACGACAGCGAAGAGGACGTCGAGGACCTGCTGGTGCTGGAGCAGAAGAAGGAGCAGGAGCGCCTGCGCCAGCAGGGCATCGCGCTCAAGAAGCGCCAGGAGGAGCTGGAGATCCAGATGCGCATTCAGGCGGAGGAGGAGCGGCAGCAATCCAAGGCACGCGCGGAGGCGGATCGCAAGAAGAAAGAGGCCGCCGAGCGCCGCCGTCTGCGCGAGGAGGAGGCGCTCCGCAACGTGTCGGTGGACAACCTCCGCTCGCCCATTTGCTGCATCATGGGCCACGTCGACACAGGCAAGACGAAGCTGCTCGACAACATTCGTCGCACCAAGGTGCAGGACGGCGAGGCTGGCGGTATCACGCAGCAGATCGGCGCCACCTTCTTCCCTGTGGAGGCCATCAAGCAGAAGACCGCTCGCCTCGCCGAGACGATGAAGCTCGAGTACCGTCTCCCGGGTCTGCTGGTGATCGATACGCCCGGCCACGAGTCGTTCACGAACCTTCGCTCGCGCGGTTCGTCGCTGTGTGACATTGCTATCTTGGTCGTTGACATCATGCACGGCCTGGAGCCGCAGACGCTCGAGTCGCTGCGTCTGCTCAAGCAAAAGAAGGCGCCGTTCGTGGTGGCGCTCAACAAGATCGATCGTTGCTACGGCTGGAAGACGATGCCGGACATGCCCGTCCAGGAGGCGCTCAAGTACCAGAACGAGCACGTCATCCGCGAGTTCGAGGACCGCACGAAGCAGATCATTGTCGAGTTTGCCGAGCAGAAGATCAACGCCGAGATCTACTGGCGTAACAAGGATCTGGGTCGCACGGTGTCGCTTATCCCGACCAGTGCCATCTCGGGCGAGGGTGTCCCCGACTTGCTGATGATGCTCACGCGTCTGACCCAGGAGCGCATGGCCAAGTCGCTGGCGTTTGTTGACATCCTGCAGTGTACAGTCCTGGAAGTCAAGGTGATCGAGGGTCTAGGCACGACGATCGACACGATCCTTGTCAACGGCCGAATCAACGAAGGGGACCAGATCGTCGTCTGTACGCTGGACGGACCGGTTGTGACGACCATTCGATCGCTGTTGACGCCGCACCCTATGAAGGAGATTCGCGTTAAGGGCGAGTACATCCACCACGCGTCAATGAAGGCCGCCATGGGTGTCAAGATCTGCGCGAACGGCCTTGAGAAGGCCGTCGCGGGTACGCAGATCCACGTGGTCGGCCCCGACGACGACATCGAGGAGCTCAAGGACTCCGTCATGTCGGATCTGACGGGCATCCTGGACTCGGTCAAGGCCACGAAGCGCGGTGTGATGGTGCAGGCGTCTACGCTTGGTGCTCTTGAGGCTCTGCTCGAGTTCCTTCGCACGTGTGACCCGCCGATCCCGGTATCGTGCGTAAACATCGGCCCCGTGCACAAGAAGGACGTGATGCGTGCGTCGGTGCAGCTGGAGCACCAGCCAGAGTTCGCGACCATCCTGGCGTTCGATGTCAAGGTCCACAGCGACGCGCACGAGCTGTCGCAGGAGCTGGGCGTGCGCATCTTCACGGCCGACATTATTTACCACCTGTTTGACCAGTTCACGGCGTATATGGAGAACTTCCGGCAAGCGCGGCGCGAGGAGTTCGCGGACGTGGCCGTGTTCCCGTGCGTGCTCAAGATCCTGCCGAACTGCGTGTTCAACAAGAAGGACCCAATCATCCTGGGCGTGGACGTGGAGGAGGGCATCCTCAAGGTGGGCACGCCGCTCGTGGTGCCCTCTGCCGGCGGGCTGCTGGTCGGCAAGGTCGGCTCGATCGAGCGCGAGCACAAGGAGGTGGACCGCGCCAAGAAGGGCGCGTCGGTCGCCGTGCGCATCGACAACGAGGGCAGCGTCATGTACGGGCGGCACTTTGACCACAAGAACGCGCTCGTGTCGCGCCTGACGCGCCAGAGCATCGACGCGCTCAAGGAGAACTTCCGGGAGGACCTGCAGAAGGAGGACTGGCAGCTCGTCATCAAGCTCAAGAAGGTGTTCGACATCATTTAGAGCGGCGGGGGTCGTGTAGGACGCCGGCGGGGTGGCGCGGCCGGCCTCGCCTCGCCCCGCCCCGTTGTCGTAGCGGTGCGTGCTGTGTATAACAGGCTAACAGGCAGCGCATCTCTCCGCCTCGTCCGCCCCAGGGCTTCGCCCACGTTCCGCTGCGTCCGGCGCCGATCTCCCGGCCGGCGCACGCGAGTCGCCCGCTCCGACCCGCTTCTCTCTGAGAACCCCTCTGCTCGGCCCGCGCGCCGCGGCCGCGGGTACGACACGGTACGATGCGTCCAGCCCGGCGGGAAAGAGGCCAGCGCCGGCGCGGCGGCCGCTGTCGCCGCGCGCCGGCGCGTCCTCCGCGACGCCGCACCCCTCCGCCCACCGCAGACGAGGCCCGAGCGACGGACGACGCCCGGCGGCTCGGCACGGCCTCGGTCACCGGGCTCGGTCGTTAAATCCCGACGATGGGCGGCGCCGGAGCCAAATCAGGGCGCGACAGTGGCTTCGCAGACGGGCCGCCAAGCACCTAGCTCATTCGGCGCCCATGTGCTGCACACGATGTTGCTGCCGAGTGTGGAGACCGCCACCCAGCAGTACACAGTATGTACTCGCTTGCGCGTACCCTACGTGTACTACAGCACTACACTATACTTGGGATTACCGCCGCCTCTCGGCGTTGGATTTTCGCCAGCGGCGCCGGCAGTGGGAGCGGCGGCGACAGGCGCGGCGCCGACTTGTGGCGCGGCGCACGCCAGCCGTCCGGGCGAGGCGGCTGGCCACCGAGTCGCTCGCTCGGCCCGCAGCTGCGGCCGCCTGCATGGAGCGCCGTGTCCGCCCGGCGGGCCTCGCACCGCCGACCGTCCGTGGGTCTTTGGGCCTTTGGGCCGTCCGTCTCGGACTCTCGGACCGTTCGAGGCGTTCGAGGTCCGCGCGCGCTTCGAAAAAGAAGGCGGCGGCCGGCGCCACTTGACGCGCCGCATGTTCAAGTGGGCGACTACTACAAGCAAGAGCGCGCGGCCTAGTCCGCCCCCGCCGTTACAGTGGCCACACTAGGGTTTCGCGCCGTATCCCCTACATCTCCTTCGGCGCCGACCGACGGCTTGACCATGACCCCGCTTGACCTCAAGTGGCGCTCGCTGTGCGGTAATACACTGTACCCGTATAATAGTGCAGGATCGTATAGTACGAGCGGATAAGACGCGCGGAAGTGAGTTCAGCCGAGAGTCCAGTGGCGTGCGGACGCGGCGCAGAGCGAAACGCCGGCCGAGCGAAACGCCCGCGCCGGCCGGCGGGCGATGGTCGCTCGGTGGGGAAGGGCGGGCGGCCGCGAGTCGCCCGGTCGCGGCGCCGGCCGCGGCTCAGCTCACTCCGCCTTTCGCCCCCGAGCCCGCACGCCCCGCCGCCCGCCATGCGCTCGCGCCCCGCCCCGCCGTCCGCCGCCGACGCCATGTACGCGGCCCCTCCGTCCGCCATGGCTTCGGCCGCTTCCGCCATGACTTTGGGCGCCCCCGCGCGGCTGCTGGCGCTGCGGCCGAGCGCGCTGGCGGCCGCGCGCGTGCCCAAGTTCCTGCGCAGCCTGTACGACATTCTGTACCACGAGGACGCGAGCATCCTGGCGTGGGCACCGGACGGCGCGAGCTTCCAGATCTTCGACACGCGGCGGCTCGAGGCCGCCGTGCTGCCCAAGTACTTCAAGCACAGCAAGTTCGCGAGCTTCCAGCGGCAGCTCAACAACTTCGGCTTCCGCAAGTGGACCAAGACGCAGTCGAGCGTCTGCACCTTCAGCCACCAGCACCTCGCGCGCTGCCACCCGCTGCACCTGCCCGAGCTGCTCGCGCGCCAGGCCGCGGCCGCCGGCGCCGCGCCGCGCTCGCCCCCGGCGGCCCACAAGCGCGCGCTCGACGACGCCGCCGTCAAGCCCGCCGACTCGCGCATCAGCCCGCGCGCCGCCAAGCTCATCAAGCGCGAGCCGCTCGCCGCCAGCGCCAAGCCCGCAGCGGCGACAGCAGCGGTCGCAGCAGCCGCGGCGGAGGACGCCAGCGACGACTGCGCGCTGGACCCGGCGCTCTTCCAGCGGCCGGACGCGCTCTGGGCGGCCGACGCCTTCGGCCTGCCGCTGGACGACCTGGGCGACCTGCTGCTGGCCGCGCCCGACGCCTACGACCGGTCCTTCGAGCTGCGCATGCTCAACGAGTGCCTGGACCTCGCGCCGCCCGCCGGCTCGTTCGTCGGGCTGCTCACGGGCGCCGGCGAGCCCCTGGCTCCCTCGCCCTTCGGCGCCTGGGCCGACCCGGCCGCCGGCCGCGCAGACGTCGCGCTGTAGCCCGGCCGCGGCCTTAGAGCGAGCGGCCTGTAGCAGTAGCAGCAGTAGCAGTAGTGCATCCGTGGCGTGTGCGTGAGTAGGACGCGCGACGGAGGACGCGCGACCGAGTGGTAACCAAGTGTACAAATATGACGCCGACCGACCGACCGACTGACGACCGACCAATGTTCGCGCTCCACGCGCTGAGCGATCGATCGGCCGCTGCGGACGGACGCATATGCAGCAGCCAGCAGAGCCGTTGGCGGCGAGGGTTGCTGGCCGCGCGAGCGGGGCGGGGAGAGCCGACCGGGGGCGGCGGCAGCTGCGACTGGGGAGCAGCAGAGCCGTTGACGCGTTCGGGGAACGCGGCGCCGAAACGGCCTCAGCTCGGGGCCAAGCGTCAACAACGGCTCCTGTTCACAGCGTGTGCCGGCATACAAAGTCCCTCGCGCCCTCCTTCTAAGCAAAAACGACAGCCTCTAGTGTACGAGGCGCGCCCCACTCGTGTCCGCCGCCCGCCCGCCCCCCATTAAGTAAAGCTCAGCAGCTCGCGCAGCAGCTGCTCGTCCTCCTTCTTGACGAAGCGGCCCTTGACGCGCAGCCGCGAGTCGGCGAAGTTCTTGCGCACGTCGTACTTGACCTCTTTCCGCCAGACGCGCTTCTGGCGCTTGTCCAGGAACTTCTCGATGCGTTTCCGCCGCGACTCGGGCGAGTACGCGCCCACGAAGTTCTGCTTCTGGCCCGCCTTGTCCTTGCCCTCCAGCGCGCTGAAGCCCCGCGGGGCGCTGGCCCCGCCGGCCGACGCGGCCCCAGGGATGCCGATCGGCCGCGACATGCTGGACGCGGCCGACGCAGAGGACCCGGCCGCGGCCGCTGCGGCCGATGCGCCCGAAGACCCGCCGCCGGCTGCTGCCGCCGAGCCGGCCGAGGCCTTGACCTCGACCTTGAGCCCGGGCTCGGCCTTGACCTTGTTCTCCAAAAAGTCCTCGGCGAAGCTGAAGCCCGGCGGGGGCGTGATGCCCAGGCCCATGGACGGCAGCGAGTTGGGCAGCGACGTGCCGAGCGACGAGCCGTAGAAGTCGCCGTCCAGGATGTCGCGCGAGTCGGCGAAGGACGAGTCGAAGCCGAGCTCGTCCCACTCGTCGATCGACTGGCTGCGCGCCGGTGCCGAGAACTGTCCGTCAGTGAGTCGGTCGGTCCGTCAGTTCGTCCGTCAGTTAGTCGGTCCGTCAATCAACCCGTCCGAGCAATGAGCGTACGCACCTCGTCCTTGGGCGTGTCCCCGAGCGACCCGACGTTGAGGAAGCCCAGGTCGAGGTCGTCGAGCAGGTCGATGGACGCCTTGCGGTTGAGCGCGCCGCTGTCGAGCATGGCCTCGAGCGAGGACGAGTCGCCGGCGTCGAACTTCTCGAGCGCCTTCTGCAGCGCCTCGTCGCCGCTGATGATGAGGTCCTTGAGCACGCCCTTCTGGTACCGGTCGATGACGCCGCGCTCCTCGAGGTCCGAGGCGCTGAGCAGGCGGCTCGAGATGCTGCCGCTGCGGCCGCGCTTCGTCACGGGCATGGTCAGGCTGCCGGGCGAGAAGGCCGGCGGCGTGTGCGAGATCATGCCGAGGAAGTCGTCGGCACCCCAGCCGAGGCTGTCCTTGCGCTGCCGCCCGTCGCCGCTGCCCGGGATGCTCACCGAGCCCGACAGCGCCGCGCCGAGCCCGTCCTTCTCCTTCTTGATGGCCACCGGCAAGGTCGGCGGCAGCGCGCTCTTGGGCCCGGGGAAGCTCATGCCGCGGCCCGCCCGGTGCTCGGCCGTCTAGCGCCCCCAGCCGTCCGTTCCTCGGCCCTCTAGCGCCTGCGCTCGGGCTGTGGCTGCCACCGCCGCCGCCGCCGCTGCTGCTGCTCGACGTGCTCGGCCCGGACGCTCCGACCCGCGCGCTGCTACTCACTATAGCGGATTGCAGCGCGCGTTCCTCAGTTTAGTTGCCGACGTGAGGTTTTTGGAGCAATGATACAAGGTTTTACGATAAAACCATAAGGTTTTGGCGCCGAGAAGAAGAACGCGGGTGGGTGACGCGCCACCTGTCGCGATGATACCGATGCCGCCGCTGGAACATCCGCATCGGCGCTCGGCGGACGCGCCGCTCGCGCCGCAACCCTAGGGATAGCCGCCGCCGCCGCCCTGGACGCGTCCTGGACGCCGAGTCTTCTCTTCAAATGCGCTGCGTCGACACCGAGGCGACGCGTTGCAGCGGCGGCAAGGCGTGCTTCAGGATCGGAAGCTGCGACATGAGCGCGCACCGAGAGAGAGCAAGCGGAGAGCGGAGAGCGGAGCGACGCGAGTGCGAGGCTTGCACCGGGTGTATATGTACAGTAGTTGGTTGACGGCGGCGCTCTTTATTTCCCACATGGCCAATCGACCGACACGCTTTAAGGCGGGTGACCAAGCTAGACGCATGTGGAAACCGCACGAGTGCGCCACGTCACTCCGGACGCGCATTTGACCGCCAGAAGCGCCACCTGGTGCTCGCGCGCTCTGGTCCAGCCGTTTAGCCCTTCCCCCGCCAACGAAATTATCAGATTTGTCCATATTGGGTATTCAAATAGTCAGTACTTTGGGCGTTTCGGAGGACACAACACTTGATTGCTGTATATGGACAAATCCAAGACAAATCCAAATGGTTATTTTTAAATTGGGTTGTATGGTTTTGGGCACGCCATATCTTTGGGTAAAAAATGTCGAAAGTGCCAATACAAGACAATTTTTTAGCGTTTTATATTTGGCCATTTTTACTGCAAAAATGGCAACTTCGTAGTTCTCAGGGGGCGCGGAGTGCCGGTAAGAGCCTGGTCCAAGTACGGGAATTTGTTCGGTGCCGAACATCGAGTAAAAAATTATTGGCCAAAACTAAAATGGTACATTGTACCAAATTGTTTGAATGGTGTTCTAGAACAGGAGTTTTGAGAACGCCAGTGGTGTTCTGGCCGGAGACCATTTGTGCCATGGACGACGAGAGAGCGGTGATTTGCGCCGTCGTGCTCGGTGCGTGCGTAAGCGCCGTGATCGCTGTCGCAGGCCAGTGCAGCTTGCCGAGCCCCTGCTCCACGGTTTCTACCTTCAGCACTACTGCTTTCGAGCAAGCTGTGCGCGCTCGGCGTACCAATTGGTTTCGCCATAAGCTACGGTGTAATAAGAAGTCTTTCTTTTTCATATACCGTGCTGTGCATGTAGCATGGGGCCGTTTGCCTGGGCGCAACAGCAAGCACAAGCTGGTGAAGCGTGTCGCTCTGACTATGCTCTACTTAGCTCATGGCAGCACAATTGTCTAAGACTCGAGCTGTCGTTTATATCAACGAAACGCTTGGCGTTCTCAATCGAATGGCCAAGGCGGTCATTGTAATGCCAAGTGCTAGTGAGGTAGAAGACGTGGAGAGGGGTTTCTACGCTGTAGCTGGTTTTCCGGGGGTGGTTGGAGCGGTCGACGGGACGCTCATCGCCATTCAGCGTCCCCACTAACATGAAGGATGGTACTGCCGCAAGGGGTTTCCAGCTGTGAACGTTCAAGCTGTGGTAGACCACCTTGGCGCGTTTCGTTCGTTGTCGATCCGCTCTGGATCGACAAACGACCAATCATTGTGTAACGGATCCGGAGTTCGACACAGGTACTCCCTCCGTTCCAAAACACTGGTCCAGTTTCATAATTCGGTAATATTTGCCTCTATTTTGGTGAGAAAGGCATGCAAAAGTAACATCAAAATAATCAGGGGGAAATAACCTTCATTTTGCGCTTATTCCGAGCTAATATCGCCAAGAGCTGGCCCCATGACGCCCAGGCAAAAAAAAAATACGTATACAAACATCAAGATACCGCCAGAGACAAACCTCGAAATATTTTGCCGGGGTCAGATTAAGGTTATAAAAACGACAATTTAACCTCAATTGCCGCAGATTTATTCAATATTTGGGAAATCTGACAAAATCTGGAACGCCAGTGCAGCAAGATACACAGTCTCGCAGCACACAAGCCGCATGGGGAGGCGTCCTTGGCGACGCAGCTTGTCCTTCGCCATGTGAGGTCGCTTGTACTGGTTTTTACCGAAGTCTCGAAGAATAGACTCCATCACCTGCTGGAGTGACAAGAATGTGTCACCGAGCTTCTCAGCGTCGAGGTCGGCGAAAGCCCTCTCGGTGACTTCGATTAGTTCGGCGATTGAGGCCGGCGCGCTTGTGTGCTGAAGAGACTGGATCGAACAGAAGAACCCGAGGTCGAGGATGTTCAAGTCGGGACTGTTGGGTGGCTGCTTCTCCAACGAGATGAACCACCCACCTTGAGCGCATGCTGAGCTCACCGCCGGGTCGTTGTCAGCCACGTGCGCTCCAGCGCCATCTTGCTGGATAACGAGCTTGGTACTCTTCAGCCACGGGACCTTCTCTTTGCTTGCAGGAATCACATTGTCGATCAGCATCGATCGATACGTGTCCCTGTCGATAGACACAAGCTTCACCTCGAGCGTGCCCGCGACGCGGTTCTTCGACGTCCGCTGCGCTGGCTCCTCTTTCGCAAATGCCCATATTCCGAGCTTGCCGTCGAATACAATCTCGCCACCGATGACGACAGGCCGCATAACCGCTGCGAGGAACATCACCTTGGTCACATACCTCTTGGACTTGACAGTTCGGTGCGGTGGGTCCTCGTCAGCGGCGAGGTAGTACGTTTGGTCGCACTTGGTGATGTAGAACCACTTCTCGTCCACATAGATTCGGTTAGACATACCATCAAACATCAGTGACGATGCGTCGACGAACGAGAGGCAGAAGTCGATGCGCTCTCTGCGATTGGCGTCGGTTAGGAGCGGCTTCACCGAGCTTGAATGACGCTTGATCTCGCCCTCTTTCAGCGACCGGAACACGGTCGTCATCAGGATATGGAGCGAGGCTGACAAGCTGCGCAGCGTCTGCCGTCGCCGAAGTGGCACCTTCTTGATCATTGCTTGGAAGTCGAGGGCCTTCTTCTTGCGCCCCGATCTACTGCGACCGTCCACAGCGAAGTCTGGAAGCAGTCCAGTCTCGCGCAAGCTGTTGGCGCTGGCACTCCACAGACGACTGACAGCCTTGGAGCTGCAGCGGTACTTAGTGGCTGCTGTCTGGATGACCCCGCGGGGAAGCTGAAAGTCCGTCGCCTGAGACAACAAGTGAGCGACTATACAAGCGCGAACCTCTGGTGATATGTCGCCGTTCTTCCGACGTTCTGGTGGTTCCTTGGCGGCAGACATCCCACTCAATGGTCGGAACGTCGACGACTGACCATTTATTTTCAGTTCACAGGTCTGACATTCGTCTTGAAAATAAAACCTCGACTGCTTGTTAAAACCCTGAAATATGTTCTTCCTCAAACTTCTCGTATTGGTCAATTATCAGGATTTTAAGCCACTCAAATGTTTTGTTGTAGGTCTTTTAGCCAATAACAATATGGGACTAGTGCTTTGGAACAACGCGTTGTAGTTAAAGGACCAGAGTTTCGGAACGGAGGGAGTAATTGTTTATGCTATATATTGTTTATGTTTGATATTGTTACTATATTTCGTATTAACATGTGCACTGCGCCTTTTCAGACTCGCTTCCTACGTCCCTCCTGGCAAGCACCTTCTCGGAGACGCTGGGTACAAGTTATGGGCTCGCCTTCTGACTCCGTTTCCTGAGAGCGAGGCGATCAGCGACAGCCGGAAGCGCCTCTACAATCGTGTGCATTCTCGCACACGAATTACCGTTGAGTGCGCCTTCGGGCGACTGAAGAATCGTTTTCGCATTCTTTTGGGCAAGCTCGAGCAAAAGGACCCGCGCCAAGTAAGTAAGGTGATCGTAGGGTGTGCGGTTCTGCACAACTTGTTGATTCAGTCAAAGGATACGAGCAACATCAACGGAACCGACCCACATCTCGACGACGAACCAGATTCGTTTGAAGATGATGGGTCGGATCCTGAGCAGGCGCTTGCTCACTCTCAAGGTGTAGCCAAGCGAGATGATCTTGCCGATATCTTTGCGGGTATCTTCTAACCAATGCAAAATACAATGGTGTTTGAGGCTGGCAAAGCTTCGTTTCACATGCGTGTTCACAGAGAATTCCCAAATCTTAATAAAAAAAAGATGACAAATGGCAATATCGACAGTAGTGATCGCACCGTATTACTCAGCGTAGATACATTAGCTCTAATCCACCTCCTACTTCTGCAGAAGTTGCTGCAGCAACTGCAACTGCAGCTCCTGCAGCCGGCGCGACTCCTCGTGCTGTTGCCGGAGAATTGCTGCAAGCGATTCCGTCGGCGCTGAGCGCGAAGCGAACGATGCCGCAATAGCTTCCATGCCGCTCTGTAGCGCGGTCGCAAGCTGTGCAACAGGGGGGAACTTTCCTTCGGCGCCTCCGCTTTAGCACCGCCCTCCTCGTCCTGGTCCTTCTCATCATCCTCGTCGAGCTGCGTGTCCATGATGACCTCACCATTGATGCCAACGCGCGCCTTGAACGCGTCGTTCAGGATGTCCCACATGCGGTTGTCCACCTCGGTCTCCTCCGACAGTGGCGTGTTTCCAGTTCGCCGGCGGAGCTTTGCCTCTTTGCGGTACGTGCATTTGAGTTTACGATACTTCTGATAAACCTATTGAAAGCAAATGATACAAACTGAGGTCAGGTACGAAACGGTATAATGCAAAATAGTGATTGTACGGTACCTGCTCTTGCGTGATGATGATTCCAAGCGTCTGAGAGAGCACGCTAGCGAATAGATGCCATGCGAGACCTTTCTTGACCTTCTAGGGTTTAGGGTTTAGGGTTTAGGGAACCTATTGTTTCGCGCGCGAAAAGTATGGGTTTGTTTCTTTGAGCGTTTGGAGGTTCATAACTCCGCGAGTATGTATGGTACGACCACGTTCCGCGGCAGTATTGATATCTGC